>ML828994.1:46377-58682 GCA_009831015.1 Picea engelmannii | reverse complement strand
TCTCTGAGACACAGTTTAGTTATTCTCATGTCGGCAGAAAACCCTGAGATTGTCCTCAACTGGCGGCAAGCTTTGAGCTCGACTTCTGTCAAGGTGGTGGAACAAATTTCAGCCCTAGCCAGGTTTTTACAAGCGTAGACTTCCAGAGTCTCAAGACTTGAACAAGTATGCCCTGGAATTCTGAGGCAGTTCCCCACTTCCATTTTGCTCAGGCTCAACCGTTCAAGTGATTGTGCTTTTTGTCACAGTGACATAATGCAACCCTCAGCTAGTGATTTACATCGGTATAAGGATAACGCGCCTAGACTTCTCAAACCATCCAAAATTCCAAGAGGAATCCGAAGATTGGGAGTATTGTATATACTCAAGGTTACTAGTTTCGTAAGGTTTTCAAAACTGGGAGGCAGATTTTGAAGTGCTTTACAGTCCGCCAGAAATAGACTTTGGAGATTATTGAGCTGTCTTATGGCATTAGGCAAATAAGAGAGTCTATGACATTTGATTCTCAAATTAAGAGTTTAAGCCGTCCAACACTTTCAGGGAGGCGACGTAGTCTACTAGATCTAAATTCGATATATTCCAAATGAATTAAGTTACCAAGAGAATCTGGAAATTGGGTTATCTGGGGGCATTCCAGACTAAGATATCTAAAAACAATAAGTTCTCCCAAGTCTTCTGGCAGCTGTTCCAATCCCCTGCAGTGAATGTAGAGCCGTTTAAGGTGCCTCTGAGAGGTGATGTTACAAGGCAACATCCGTGCCTTATCACAACCTCTGAAATCCAAATATTCAAGGTTGCTTGACTTTCCAAGAATGTTGGGTCCAATGTTCAGGACTTTACATTTTTGAAACGTTAGGTACCTTATCAATAACAATTGACTGAATGAATCTGGTAACATCTTCAACTTAGAGCAGAAACTCAAATCTAAATGTCTCAAATGTTTGAGTCCTCCAAAGTTATTAGGCAATGATCGAAGACTTCTGCAGTTGTTCAGGTCTAGATGTTCCAGGAAATGTAGATCAGAAAACTCTTCCGGAAGAGTAGTTAGAAGTCTACATCGTTTCAAAACTACTTTTTGCAGAACTCTCATTTGGCGTATGTCTTTTGGAACCCTTTGAAGCTGCTTGGATTCTGTTAAGTTGAGCTCACGCAATTTTAGAGGAAGCTGCATTACAATGGTGAGATTTGTGAACAGTTTAAACACAAACCTGCCAAAGAGCTAAGAAAATGGATAAATATGAAAATTAAATTAACAATTAAGACACAAATCTGCAAAATGTGAAAAATTTTGCATGTAACATGTGCAGGAGAATTTATTAGAGAGACGATAACATTTTTCCTCCCTAAGCTAAACTCAATGGACAAATATATAAGAATTATACCTGAGAGCAATCATCCTCATCGCACAGTTTTATAACTCTTCCTCTGCTGAGGTCCAGAACCTCCAATCTTCCCACTGGAAAATTTGGAGGTACACATTGATAAGGGAAGTCCCACCAACGGAGCCACACAAGATTTTTCGACAATTGACTGAAATCGCCCTCAAAAGAAGTGCCTTGCAGTAAAAGCAATTTCAAATCTTTCATCTGAGACAGAGACTCTGCCTGCCAAGTGGTTGGGACCCCTGCTTCACTGCTATTAGATAAATTGGAAGACCGTGAAACAAAACTGAGCCCTCTCACAGCTTCTGTTCCCTATTTATGCACACAACAAATTATCACTATATTATCATTGAGACTCTGGAGTTCACAGATATATAACTTAGATATAAATGTTTGATTAATGCCTCAGAAAACTGGCATAATCCTTTCTTATTGATTTCAAAGAGGTCTTGTGTGTTGGACATTGTTATTTCATCGTAGATAGTAGAATAAAAAAAAAAAATTTAGTTCACATGAGAACTTGTAATATTTATGATTATATGAAAAAATTTATAGAAATTTAAATTTTCCATTTCATTTTTGTGTTACGGTTGAACTTTATCGAGCTGTAATGAGAGCAGGTTGGACTTCACCGAGTTGTAATGATACCAATACTAATATCTATATCTACACTGGGAAATCTTGGATTTTATTACTATGATGGAAAATAGATGTTTTAGCCTATATGACCAAAGTGTAAAGCCCTCCACGACACTCACCAAGTGTGGATGCTCCTTTGATAGACTTGGTGGTAAGTTGGTCAAGATAACACAAGGGGCATGTGATTAGTTGGGAAAACAAAGTCTTATAGGCATGGGTAGGAGCACTTTGGGCACATGATGGTGACGTGCGGACCCAAGGGGGCACGCGCTCCACTTGCCTTGCGACAGAGGATGAGGACTTGAGTTTCGTTTGGGCAAGGATGGGGCGACTTGGGTGCACGCCCAAAGAGTGGACCAGCTTGTCGTTGGAAGCAAGGGCATATTGGAGAGGTTGGATAACTCCATCGACACACCCATGAATAGTCACATCGGCTAGTTCAAGGAAACGCACAGGGCATGGGCGCACCAAAGAGGTTGGGGCACGTCGGCATGAGGAGCATGCCAATCCGAAAGGATGCGAAGGTTCAACAAGTGCATGGGTTCATGGGTGCCCTTGTCTACGAAGGGGCGCATCGCTTCATTTGGGCACACTGGTCTGCGAAGGGGTGCAACACCCAAAAGGACTCAATGGTTCACAAAGGAGACAGTTGGAGTCCATATAAAAAACCCAAGGTGCATGAGCTAGAACATCACATCACATCATCACAGCTCGAGTTGGAGAGTGAGGTCTACAGCTTGGGCATAGGTGAGAAGAAGTGCAACGATGATGAAGGCGAAGTGTGAAGGCTTGGCTTAGTGTCTCATTGGATGTCTTGGGCAGGGTGCATGACAAAGAGGTGAAAAATCTAGGCAGGGAAGTGCACGCGACAAGGAGAAGACTGCGATAGTCAGATTCATGTTGCGATAGGAAGACTTGGGTGTATGAGCAAGTAGGCAAGTCGAGATGTGACTTAGCCAAATTCTTGTATATCTATGTATTGAGATGTGAGCTCCTCTTTGTAAGCATTGTAACATCACTTATATAGTTGAAGACTTGTATAGGTGTTAGGCATGGTTTGTGTCAACCATATTTGTGTGTCTTGTGTATGAATGGTTCCATGTTCTTGGTTGTGTAATTGATTAAATATAAGAACTATGTAATAGTTTAAGTAAAGAACACAAATGTAGTTGGCACAATTGGCTCAAGGAAGAGTATGGGTGTGTCTTGAGTGAGGCATAGTCTGGGCAAAGTAATTTTGGTTTGGTCAAGTTGTCGAAATGAAATGTCATGGTGCCACACAACCCTAGGCATCGAGGGACTTGGGTGCGCTAATTTGAGTTGGATCCTCGAGCAGACCGTGGATGCATGATAGATGATATTAGAGAAAACTTTCAAGACAATTTGGTGAGTTATTCACTACTGTCACCTTTGTGACATATGGTATCAAAGCGGACTTGAAGATAGTTTGGTGAGCTCTTCACTGCTGTCACTTTTGTGATAGATGGTATCGGAGCAAATTCGTTGAACAGTTCAATGAGGCTGATTGGTTCATTGCAGAATTAGTTTTGGTCACCGACTTTGGTGGACAATTAGTATCAAGCTTGTGGCGGAAGTTGGTGCTGACTAGAAGGTTGAGTTGTGGATGAAGTTGCAACTTATGGGAGAGTCTTGGGTGCATGCCTTGTGCAGACCAAGAGAACAGTTCATGGGTGAATTGAAGCACTTGGACAAGGAGAATGCCACAGAGTTCATTGCAGAGTTGAAGCTTGAATGAATTTGCGGTTGTTGAATTGACTCCTTGGCATGTTGGGCACTCCACTAAACAGGGAAAATGACTCCAAACATGAAAGTAGGTTGTGGGAAGAGTTGTGAAGCAGTCGGATGAGTTGGTGCATCTACAAACTAGAGAAGGAAAAGTTGGGGCAGTATCATGTAGATGTCTTGGTGCAATAGGAGACCAAGGCAACGATTGTTCAAACAAGGACTAAAGAGTTAAATCAAGGCAAGTTGGATGCACACAACCAGAGTTGTGCAATGCGAGTTAAGGCTCGACTCGACCCAAGAGATGAAATTCATGCATGAATGGCATGACACTTACATTGTGAAGCGAAGTTTGGTGCAGTGTCGGGAAGGCTCGAAGATGATGCTTGGGATCGCACGATGGAAATCCTGTGATGGCGAGACATGGAAGAATAGAATGGACGTTGTGAATCGAAACTTAGCACAGTTGCACAAAGGATTGAGGAAGATGTGCAAGATTGAGGAACAATTGAAATTTTGCGACGATGAAATGAAGACATTTTTGGATGGAACAAAATCTAGGGAGATGCCAAGGTTGGGATCGCTCAGCAAGGAGTATGCCTAAGGAAAAGGAGACGTCGCAACAAGAAAGAAGTTGCTTGATCACAAAGGAAGACTTGTTCAATGTTTTCTTTGTGTCGAAAACCACTTTGCAGCAAACTGTATGATGAGGACTAAGTTGGAATGGTTGGAAGAAGACTAAGTGTAGTAGGTAGAGGAGAAGCTTGATGCCATGGTGGAAGTATTCCAAACACCCACACCTTCAAAGGAGATGTTGGAAGCAGTGGACGCTTTGGCAACATGTCTAGAGGAGTTCAAAGACAGAGTATGTGGACAGTGTTCGCATGGTGAAGAAGAAGGATTTTTCTTTGTGGATGCGACAATGAGTGGGGTGAAAGTGGTCGCTTTGGTAGACATCGACGTGACCCATAGATTTGTGATTGAGTGAACCGCGAAGTCGCTCCATCGTAAGCTTGAGAGGAGCACGACCATGTACAAGGTGGTCAACTTAGCAGTGGAACCGAAAGTTAGGGTTGTTCGCTCTACACCTTTGAAAATTGGAATTTGGTTTGGCAATTGGGACCTCATGGTTGCTCCATTGGATGATCATGTGTTGGTCTTGGTGTAGAGCTTTCTCATATTTTCCAAGGCAGCTCCACTCTTGCATGTAGGTTTCTTTGTGTTCTTGGATGAAGCCAAAACACCAAGTATGCCCATGATGATGAAGAGGAATCTTGGACGAATACCCAAGATGTTTGCAATCAAGTTGATTGAGGGAGTCAACGGGAGTGCGGAAAAACCTCATGACGCGGTGCAACAACAAGGGGTGAGTTTGACCATGGTGACCTTGGGAGGATTGGGTCAGACAGAACGAAGGTTTACAACTATGGAGACGTCGATGAAGTCTTTCTTGGAGAAGACAGATCGGTTGTGAAGCATGCCAAGCCATAACCAAGAGTGTGATGACAAGTTGAGGTCGCTCGTCGCAACATTTTCCAAGGACATTGCACAAGAGATGTAGCTTGAATCACCATGCTGCCAACAAAGTTGTGAAGGGGTTGAGGTAGATCGGTTGGACAACTCACTTTCAACAAAAAATATAAGTGTTGAGATCGAGCAGTGCATGTAGGCACTCACTCAGCTAGACTTGGAGTCAGATGTGGAAGAAGTGGGGAAGGAGGACCGACACCCCGCAGTTATTGTGAACTTTTGTAGGAAAGCAATGGGGATATATGACTTTCAACTAAGTGCAGAAAATCTTGAGGAGTTGGGATGCACACTAAAGGAAGTTAGGTTGGTGTTGAGGTACTTGCGCACGAAGCACAAGTTCAACACTATGTACACCAATAGCCTTGGTGGCAGCTATTGGATACACTCCATTTGTTGAGAAGATAGGGAGATGACATGCTGCCAAGAAGCAAGTAGTGTGAACTTGGGCACCTCATGGAGAGGTGCCATTGTAGACTTGGAGATATGCATTTCCATGATTAAGGTAGTGTGTTGTGGGGCACTTTGGAAGAAGGTGTTGCAGCAAATTCACGTGAACGTGACTTAGTGAATTGGAGTAGGGAGGCGGCCTCACTTTGGCTCGATGAAGGAAACAATTGGTGTGTTGGGTTGCATAGAGGCAGATTGGTGCATTGGGTTAGGAAACTTGGTAGCTAGGGGAAAAGTCCAAGACTTTGCCTTAGTCTTTGAGGTTGGATAGAGTAACGGAGGTGCAAACAAAAGTAACTGCATGTGGGCATGGGAGGTACATTCTCATGAGTTGGGAGCGATGATTGGACTAGCTACCCAATCAGTCCAAGGCATGAGGGACATCAATGTGTAGAAGCATGGCTAAGATGGTTGTAGTATGATTGTAGCACTGAGTCACAGATGGGTTCAACACTTAGGAGAATTTTTGAAAAGAATCGGGTAGCAGTCAGTTGTAGTAGGCAGCGAAAGAAACAGAAAAACCAGACAACAACAAGGCAACAACATCGCGACGAGACAATGCAACATATTTGGGTGAATTTCATCCTTGGAGTTGGGCAAAGTGACCACAATGACTTAGGTAGCAGAGCACGTGGAGTTGGGTGTGGTGCAGTTGGGTTGATTTGTGGAAACTTTGGGTTTTCATTTCGTAGGAAATTTGGAGTTTCTAGTTGGAACAAAACTTAGGGTTTCCATGAGACTTGGTTGTGATGGAGGCACGAGTTTAAGGAGGTTGGAGACTGTAGATTTTGAGGATGTTGACGGGATGACAATGACTTTAGGTGGGGGAGGATGTAAAGCCCTCTGCAACACCCACTAAGTGGGGACGCTCCTTGGAAAGACTTGGTGGTAAGTTGGTCAAGAGAACACAAGGGGCATGCTATCGATTGAGAAAATGAAGTCTTATAGGTGCAGGAAAGAGCACCTTGGACACACAATGATGATGTCCAGACCCAAGGGGACATGTGCCTCACTTGCCTTGCGACGGAGGATGAGGACTTGGGTTACGTTTGGGCAAGGACGAGGCAATTTGGGCACATGCCTAAGGAATGAACCCACCTTCCCTTGGCAATAGGGGCACATTGGAAAGGTTGGATAACCCCATCGACACACCCATGAAGATTCACGTCGATTGGTTCAAGGAAACACACATGGCAAGGGTGCACCAAAGAGGTTGGGGCACATGAACATGAGGAGTGTGCTCGACGTTGGGGTGCACCGGCCCGAAAGGATGTGAAGGTTCAACAAGTGCATGGGTTCATGGGCGTGCCGATCTGCGAAGGGGAATAACACTCCAAAGGATGTGAAAGTTCATGAAGGAGATAGTTAGAGTCCATATAAAGAACACAAGGCGCATGAGCTATATGCACCACATCACATCATCACAACTCAAGTTGGAGAGTGAGGTATGTAGCTTGGGTAGAGGTGAGATGAAGTGTGACGAAGATGAAGGCTTGGCTTAGTGTCTCATTGGGTGTCTTGGGTAGGGCACACGACAGAGAGGAGCGAAGGTTAGGCAGGCAGTGTGCACAATAGGGATAATACTACGACAATCAAATTCAGGTTGCGACAGGAAGACTTGGGTGTATGAGGAAGTAGGCAAGTCAAGATGTGACTTAGTTGAATTCTTGTATATTTATGTATTGAGTTGTGTGCTCCTCTTTGTAAGCATTGTAACATCATTTGTATAGTAGAAGACTTATACGGGCATTATGCATGGTTTGTGCCTCCCAACCATATTTGTGTCTCTTGTGTATGAATGGTTGCATGTTCTTGGCTGTGTAATTGGATAAGTATAAGAACTGTGTAATTGTTTAAGTAAATAACGCAAGTGTAGTTGGCATGATTGGCTCAACGCAAAATATAGATGCATCTTGAGTGAGGTATAGTCTGGGCGAATTAAATTTGGTTTGGTCAAGCTGTCGAAAGAAAACATCGCAGTGCCACACGACCCCAAGTGTTGGGCAACTTGGGTGCGTCTGGTTGAGTTGGATCCCCATGGAGAGTGTGGGCGTGTGATAGAATATAAAGACTTTTAACATGGCCTCACGAGGGTTCGATTCATAAAAATAGTGATACAAATAAAAAGAAACGATGTTTTGTTACATCTTCAATTAAGATCTGATTCATTAAAAAAGTGATTGGCTTACCCTTACCCTAGCAAAGGGTATTGGTTGGGAAAGGGCATTGATTAATAGAAACCTCGGGTTAAGCGGTTGAGTCAGGTTAAATGAATCAAATGTTTAAAGGAGTGGGCTAACTTGGGAGCAATCTTCCCCTCTGAGTTACTTTTAAGGCGGTCTGTTTTTAAATTTTTGGCCAATCCAGAATTCTGATCTATTTTCTGAGCATCTGGATTGGTTTAAAATGGGGCAAAACCACTGGGGTGAAGTTCTGAAATGCATGGTGCAAAACTCAGACTAGCCCTGAAAATTTGATTGGATTTAGGTCCTTTTTTAACCGAAAAACGGAATTCGAGAGGGAAGATTGCTTCCGAGTTAACCTACTCCTTTAAAGAATGGGTTGAATGCTATGAACATTTCACATATCGAATTTTCTGTGAGTACTTTGATAATATCAGCAGCACCCCAAAGCAGACTTCGACAACCTAGAAAATTCTTGGACTCTTCATCGATTATATCCCTTCCTATGTCGCGCAGATGATTGTGCATTCTTATCCGGTTCTGATGATCCACCTAAATCAAGCATTTTTGTTCAAGAGTCTCAAAATCGAGCCAACCACTCCACCCGGATGCGTCCCATATACGTATAGCTGTATCCTTGCCTTCCCCCACCAAATAGCAGGCATCGTCTGTTAAATATAATGTAACCTCAACAGTCTGACTGTACACTGCCAGCTGTCCTGGCCAGCTGTACTTTCTATTTTTGTCTTGCTTGAGCCTATTTAGCTCAGCTATTTTCCCATTGCATTGTAATCTCTTCAGAATCTCTTCAGTACTTTCTTCATACATTCTAATATACTGTTTCTGTTTCATGTTCTTTCCTCTCTTCATTTCTTGCTTCACAATTTATCATGGTATCAGAGCTTCAGTGGTAAGCCTCTTCACACAGTCCAGAGAGCAACATGATCCTCTCAGCGCAGAGCTTCACAGATCTTGAGAGCACGCGACACAAACTTTTCACAAAGCTTGGAGAGTTGTCTGTAATACTCTCAAAGGGATCATCGTAGGAAGCTTGTAGAGGAAGCAGAGCGTACAACACTTGAAAGATCAAGGAAGAAGAGAGCACAGAAGAAGAAACTTTAAAGATTCTTGTAATCTTTTCAAGAATCATCAAAATTCACGAAGAAGAGCTGCAGGACGGAAGCACATTTAAAGAACTCGAAGAATTCGTTCAAAATCGTTAAAGATTCCTGCAGAAGGCAAAAACGTTGAATATTTCATGGACATTTGTTCAAGTTCATGGAAGATTGTTAAAGAAAGAAGAAGCGTTTAAAGAATTGCAGGAATTCTTCAAATCTGTCAAAGATTGCAGCAGAGGACAGAGAACTAGTGAAATTCTTTCAAATCTCTGAAAGATTCACAAATTTTTTCTTTCGCAGGAGAAAATTCCTTCAAATTCAGCAAAGATCGCGTCTAATGTGCAAAGAACAGCCATTGAGGCCGTAAGATTCGTCCTGCGAACGGATCCAGAGCGGGAAACCAGTTCAGAAGGGACGAAGAGAGCACGGAAAAGGCGAAAGAATTTCAGTCGTTAGATCTTGCGCAGAGGATCGACAGCCGTTGGATCAGCAAGAAGGTGCACGAGGTTTAGTCCTCTGGAGCACACAGGAGAAATTTTTGACTTGTGAAGTCACGAAATCCCGACATCATCTAGACCGTCCATCAAGAGACACGTGGCGAGATCTCGACACTTCGCTGACTCGCAAGGTGTAAAGGTCAGAAGACTGTCGTGAGAATTCACGAATCGCGAAATCACAAGTCATTCTGGACCGTTGGATCGCGAAAGATCGTGAGCTGTCGATCTTATCCCATCGCAAAATCGGGAATCGAGAGTTGGACGAGCGAATGAGACTGCTCTCCAAAACTCTGATATGCGATATCGCGAAATCCCGAAAGGATTGTAAGCCGTCCATCTCAAAGGACAGGTGGCAGCAGATCCCAGTGCCGTCAAATCGACATTTCGGAGTTCGCAGTTTTGAAAGACCGTCGCAACAAGAGTTCTAAACTCGTGAAATCGCGATTCAAGAAATAGCGATAAGATCACAGCTGTCCATTTGTTTGGACACGTGGTAGACATCGAGGAAACTGTCGGTGTTTCGGCAGCCGGGTTTTTCAAGTTGACAGAAACTTTGGAGTCGCAAGTCGCGAAATCGCAAAACGACGTGGACCGTCCATCTTGAGGGGACACGTGGCATAAATCCAAGGACTTGGGAAAAGTCCCGAAAAGGAAAGGGCCATCGGCATATCTGAATTCGGCGTTTCGCGAATCCTGAGGACAAGAAGCAGGGGCACTTCGGAACTGCGAAGTCCGAAATACCGACAGGAGGAAAGCTCCGTTATGGGGCCCAGCTGACGTCATCTCGTCAAAATGAGGGATCGGGAATCTCCATGGGGAAACCCCCAAAGCAGACTTGAGCCGTCCATCTGTTGGGACGCGTGGCGGAGATCAAAGGAATCGGGAACTTTCCCGAAAGGAAAGCGCCATCGGTAAATCGAAGATTGGGGAATCGAGGAGTCAGAAGAGCTCATCATCAGGGCTCACAAAGTCCCGATTCACGATATCCCGATAAGATCTGGACCGTCAGATCATAGGAAGATCTGGACCGTTGAATTGTTCAAAGGCAATTTTCGCATTTCAGCAAATTGAAAGGCAAAAAACCGGAAAAGCCCGTGGCGCTTTAACATCAAGGCGCGTGGTCACATTGCACGGTGACTAAGGCCAAACTCAAGGCCGATAATCTCTTTTTGGCCATCGACAAATCGACGTTTCGGCGATTGGAGGTAGATACAAAATTTCCCTCTATTTTTTCTGCAATTTTTTTTTATGGCGGCGTCTAGCAATTTAGGACCAACTCAGGGTCCGATTCTTCTGGGAAAGAATTACGAGTTTTGGTCTCTTCGGATGAGATCGTTCTTGCAAGCACAAGAATGCTGGGAACCAGTGGATCTTGGATATGTGGAACCAGATCCAGCAGCCCTTGCCGCCATGACAAATCCGCAGAGAATTGCTCAGGCAACACTGAGAAACAGAGAAAATAAAGCTAAATTTTGGATTCAAAATTCTGTGGATGATTCGATTTTCTCGAAAATCACAGGCGTTGGTACTTCCAAACAGGCCTGGGACATCCTTAAATCTTCCTATCAAGGAAATGGCAGGGTCAAAACAGTTAAACTGTAGACCTTGAGAACACAATTCGAGACTTTAAGAATGACAAAGTCCGAAAATGTGGATCAGTTCATGACTAGAGTCATGGGAATCGTGAACCAGATCAGACTGATTGGTGAAACCATCACTGATCAACGAATTGTTGAGAAAATCCTCTGAAGCTTACCTAAGAAATTCGAAATGGTTGTAACAACAATCCTTGAATCCAAGGATCTGTCAAGTTTTTCAACAGATGAATTAATTGGTTCTCTGGTGACACATGAGACCAGACTGCATCTCACAGATGAGTCAATCTCCAATGCTTTCAAAACTCAATTCTCCTTCAGCAGAGGGAGAGGCAGAGGAAGAAACAGAGGTCACCAAGGAAGATGGAGCAATCACAGTAACCCTCACTCCAGTGGAGGTAATAGACAATAGTATCCGAATCAAAATTTCCAAGGTGAAAGACAACAACAACAAAATCAACATCAGAATTTCCAGCCTCAAAGAGGCAGAGGGAGAAGATCAAATGAGAAATCAAGCATTCAATGCTATTACTGCAAAAAGTATGGGCACTATGAATCTGAATGCAGGAAGAAGCAAGCAGATCATCTCTCAGGCAGAGCACATGTGTCAAATCATATGGGAGAAAACTCAGGAGGTGTGTTTCTCTCATGCCACAAGTCTGAAGAACAACCTAAAGATCTCTGGTTGCTGGACAGTGGATGCAACAATCACATGACAGGTAACAAAGATTTACTTTCATGCATTGATTCTTCAATCTCATCTGATATTACACTTGGAAATGATTACTTAGTCAAGGTTCAAGGAAAATGAACTATTCCTATTCTTACTAAACAGAATGTTAAGAAAGACATAAACAATGTCTATCATGTTCCAGATCTGAAACATAATTTGCTAAGTGTAGGACAGCTCATTGAACATGGCTATAAGGTACTTTTTGAGGGAGCATATTGCAAAATATATGACAAATACCCCAGCATAAAATTAATTTCTGAAATCCATATGACTCCAAATAGGATGTTTCCCCTTACCCTCAGAACTGCAAATCTGAGTCAACCATATGCACAGAGTGCATCTACCCTGAATGAAACAATGGTTTGGCATACAAGATTTGGACATCTACCATTTCAGAGTCTAAGTCTTCTTCAGAAAAACTCCATGGTCAAAGGTCTA
>ML828994.1:36113-46296 GCA_009831015.1 Picea engelmannii | reverse complement strand
AATCAAGCCAAACAACATCTTGAACTTGTTCACACTGACCTATGTGGACCAATGCAAACAAAGTCAATAGGTGGTAGTTTTTACTTTCTAACGTTTATTGATGATTTCAACAGAAAAATATGGATCTATTTTCTCAGACACAAGTTTGAAACTTTTGCAAAATTCAAAGAATTCAAGGCAGAAGCCGAAAAACAGAATGGCAAATATATCAAAGCACTCAGGTCAGATGGAGGAGGAGAATACAACTCCAGAGAATTTGCAAATTTCTGCAAATCACAAGGCATTATCATGCAAACAACAGCCAGGTATACTCCACAACAGAATGGAGTGGCTGAACGGAAGAATCAGACAATACTGAATATGGAAAGAACACTTCTCAAAGAGAAATGTTTGTCAAATATTTTTTGAGCTGAAGCAGTAGCATGCTCAGTTTATCTCTTGAATAGATCACCAACCACAAGTCTAAAGATGAAAGTTCCCCAAGAAGCATGGAGTGAGACAAAGCTCAATGTAGCGCATCTAAGGACATTTGGATGCATAGCATATGCTCACATACCTTCTGAATTAAGGAAGAAACTTGATGACAGAAGTGAGAAATGTATTTTCACTGGCTATAGTGAAACATCTAAAGATTACAGGCTTTACAATCCAATCACCAAGAAATTAATTCTCAGCAGAGATGTAAAATTTCTGGAAAATCATTTCTAGAATGATTCAGAAAATCCGCAGATGGACAGTCAAAATCTATTGCTGCCAAGTTCTGAAAACACAGAAAATTCAGGACAGCAAATACCTCAAACCATTCTTCCAAGATTGCAAGTACAAAGACAACCTAAAAATTCTCAAGATAACTCAACTTCCAGCAGAGAATCATTCTCTGAACCACACAATCAGAGAACTTGAAGTTTGAGAGAAATCCATCAGCAGTTGGATGACTTTGAACAACACAACCTTTTTGCTTTAATATCATGTCAACCTACATCTTTTAAGGAAGCAACTAAGGAGCCACATTGGGTTCAAGCCATGAACCAAGAAATTGTCTCCATTGAGAAAAATCAGACATGGGATCTTGTTGATCTGCCAACTCACAAGAAGAGTATTGGTGTCAAGTGGGTTTACAAAACTAAACTCAATGAAAAATGACAGATTGAAAAGCACAAGGCAAAACTTGTTGCCAAAGGATTCTCACAACAATCTGGTACTGATTATGGTGAAACTTTTGCTCCAGTAGCAAGATTAGACACTGTAAGGACTCTATTGGCCATAGCAGCACAACACAAATGGCAAGTATACCAGATGTATGTCAAGTTAGCATTCTTGAATGGTTTCTTAGAAGAAGAAGTTTATGTCGATCAACCACCTGGATTTGAAGTCCAAGAGCACCCAACCAAAGTATATTGGTTGAAGAAAGCCTTGTATGGCTTAAAGCAAGCTCCAAGAGCTTGGTACAGCAGAATTGACACTTACTTGATCAAAAGTGGTTTCAGCAGAAGCCAAAATGAGCCAACTCTTTACACCAAAACAGATCAGCATGGTAAAATTTTGATTGTATGTTTATATGTTGATGACATGATCTATACAAGAAATCTTGAGTTAACAGATTTTAAACATGTCATGCAATCTGAGTTTGAGATGACAGATCTTGGCATAATGAAATATTTTTTAGGGATTGATGTTCATCAATAAGCCAAAGGCATTTTTGTCTGTCAGCAAAAGTATGCAGCAGACATCATCAAAAGATTTCGCATGGAAGGATGCAATCCAACAGAAACTCCTATATCCCTAGGCACAAAATTGAGCAAGAATGATGAAGGTCCTATAGTGGACTCTACTTTATACAAAGGTTTAGTAGGCAGTTTGTTGTATCTTACAACAACTAGGCCTGACATTATGTATGCAGCCAGCCTTGTTTCCAGATTCATGGAATCCCCCAAAGATTCTCATTGGAAAATGACAAAACGAATTTTGAGATATGTAGCAGGAACTCTAAATTTTGGCTTATGGTACACTAAATCTGATAGTAATCAATTCTCTGGTTACACAGACAGTGATTTTGCAGGCAGCCTAGATGACAGGAAAAGCACATCTGGACATGTTTTTCAACTGGGCACAAACCTGATCTCATGGGCATCAAAGAAGCAGCCAATTGTTTCAATATCTTCTGCAAAGTCAGAGTATGTCGCTGCTACCTCAGGTTCTTGTCAAGCTGTGTGGCTGACAAGAATATTGAAAGATATGTCACATACAGAAAATGATCCAACTCCTATTTTCTGTGATAATACTTCAGCAATTGCTCTATCCAAAAATCACGTGTTTCACAAGAAAAACAAACACATTGACACTCGTTTTCATTTCATACGCGAGTTAGTCAATAATGGTGATATTGCACTACAATTCTGTGGTTCTCGAGATCAGCTTGCTGATATCTTTACAAAGCCACTAGGAAAGTCAGTTTTTGATTTTCAGAGACAACACTTAGGCATAATCAGTGCTGATGTTTGTAACTGTTGAGTTTAAGAGGGAGTGTTAAATATAATGTAACCTCAACAGTGTGACTGTACACTGCCAGCGGTCCTGGCCAGCTGTACTTTCTATTTTTGTCTTGCTTGAGCCTATTTAGCTCAGCTATTTTCCCATTGCATTGTAATCTCTTTAGAATCTCTTCAGTACTTTCTTCATACATTCTAATACACTGTTTCTGTTTCCTGTTCTTTCCTCTCTTCATTTCTTGCTTCACAATTTATCAGCGTCGAGGAACATTGATTTCTCTTCTTCATCGAGTACTTCAACTGTGATTTTCAGCCTTTCCTTGATATTCCGCGGCAGAATTCTAGAAATCTTCCCCAATATAACTTCCCATATCTTTCTATCAGCTTTTCCATACAGATGACTCCCAAATGTTTCCAAAGAGAGAGGCAATCCGTCTAAGATCTCTACAAATTTTAAGACCAAATCATCAAAACCAACATTAGGCCGAGGACTGAGAAAAGCATGGCGACAAAAGAGTTCTGTTGCATGCTCATCGTTGAGTCCTGTAGCTTTATATATTCTAGAAATCTGCGCGAGCTCCAGTATTCTCTTATCTCGAGTCGTGACTAATACCCTACAACTTGGCCCAAGAACTTTGGTAACCATTACAGCATCTAATTGATCAAAATTTTCAACGTTGTCCAAACAATAAGAATGTTCTTGGCTTTATTCAGACGCCTCCTCAGGAAGACTTTGCCTTCGTCTATGCTCCGAATTTTACAGTCGAAACGCAGTAGATCCGCCAGAATTATTTCCTGCACGGTGGTTAACCCATCTCTGTCAATTAATTCTTTGACATCATGTAAGAAGGTAGTAGCTCTGAAATTAGAGCGGATTCGATTGTATACAGCTTTGGCAAGAGTGGTTTTTCCCACCCCTCCGATGCCTACAACGCCTACCACAGTGGTTTTATCTCCATCTGGGTCTGACAACAATAATGCTTCAAGTTCCTCCATCCTTTCGCTCAGGCCAACTGGGAATGTGGCTACTTCTAATGGTACTTCATTAACCTCCTTTAGAACGTCTTGCAGTACTTTCTTCAGCAGCTTACCTTCTTGCCTGCATTCCAGAATATCATGTCATGCGAGTAATTTTTAATAAAATGAGAACTTGAACAGCAATGAAGGGAAATCAGAATAAAATGACAACTCAAACAGCAATGAAGTGAAATCAGAATAAAATGAGAACTCAAACAGCAATGAGGAATAGACCCTACAGTGACCAACTAACATTACAAAAATAATCTTACTATGTAAATAAAGATGTAAGTCTTCGGATGGAAATTTCAATACCTTTCATGAATGAAACAACTTCCCAACCAATTATGAGTGAAACAACTTGCAATGGGTCTTTCCAGTTGTTAAGCATTTCTATGTGAAGTCTCTATTGCTTGCCATGCTATTGGAAAGCCTCTATAGAACTATATAATTCATTGGGCATCTGAAGACTCAACGTCAAAAAATAGAGGGAATAATATTTTCTATTTTTCACTATAATAATAGAACGAAACAATTGGGGGGCTATGTGTACTCCTTAGAGAAGATTCTCGGGTGAAGTTTGGAAGCCTAAATGGCATGCTTTGTCCTTTAATGGAACCCTAGTCTTGCACTTAAACAACAACAACCAACAAGGATACGGAAGCCAAACTCTAGCACAAAACAGCAACAACAACCAACAAGGTTGTGAAAACTAAACTCTAGCATGAAGGAAATAAAAAAGAAGCACACATATTTTTAAAATAGACAAAGACACACAAAGGAAACAAATTTCCACAACCAACACTTATATTAAATTTCACATTTATGAAATCACATACAAAATTCCTGGATGGGATTCAACTACTACTAGAAAAAATTATTGAGGATGAAAACCCTTCCTCAAATACTAAATTCTAATGCTCGCTAGTCTAAGTCTTAGCCAAGCTTACAAAGGTTGAAATAGAAAACCACAAAACATAAATTTTAATAAATTTGGGTCTTCCCCAGTTGTGTTGTAGCCAGGTTTTGTCACTCCTCCACCTATTTTTCTTTGTTTTCCATCTTCCCCATGAATTCCCCTTTCTCTTCCTCTCTATTTTCTTCTTCTTGTATGTGATAGAATGAATAATAATGCCCCCCTCCTTTCCCAAAACTTATGAATTAAAAAATTTCATGGAACAACCTCCTAGCTATGTTCAGAATGACTCCAACCTTGTCTTTCTCCTTAAGAAATATGTCTATGGTCTTAAGCGATCTCCTTGGGCTTGGTATGCTAAAATGTATAGATTTCTTCTTGACATTGGATTTTCCATATGTCATTTTGACCCCAATGTCTATACCAAGAAACTAGGAAACCATCTCATAATAATTGTTCTTTATGTTGATGACCTTATCCTGACTAGTAGTGACCCTAAAATTTTCAACCATGTGAAATACAACCTTAATAAGAAATTTTAAATGACAAACTTAGGTTATTTGCATTATTTCCTTGGCCTTCAAGTATTGCAAACCAAGGAAGGAATTTCTCTTTCCCAGTCTAAGTATGCATGTGACTTTCTTCATTCCTTTCACATGAAATATTTTAAACCAACCCCTTCTCCTTCCAATATGGATTCAAATTTTTTTCCACCTATATTACACCTGAAGTAGATGTTGTCATGTCCCCACAATGTGCCTTATGATCGTACACCTCTTGAGGGCTAGCGACACTGCAATGTTTCTCACTTGACTACTTGGCAACACCAAGGATACTTTGTTCAAACTATGCCTCTTCACCTAGAGCATACCCATACTCCATTCTAGGCTACCGATGAGTTACACTCCTACTCTAGTGCAACTCTTGTATACTTAGACAATTGTTAAAAACTTTAACACCTAGTCATATATAAGCATACATCCATGAAACAAAGAGAACACTTGCGAAGAAAACATGAAGAACACAGATATAGTGCAAGTAACACAAACCGTGCCTAAAACCTGACTAAGTATTTTTTATTGCGAAAAAAGTTACAATATGATCACTACCATATCGATTTACATCTTAGGAAGAGTCAACGATTCTCCCCACCTCAGAAAGACACTCACAAACAGATTCGTCACATCAAGACTCTTCGTCGCAATCATCTTCACAACCTTTTGTGATGCACCTCAGACGTTCCCTTAATCGCAGACTTGTTGGAACATCAAGCATTGATGGTTCATCACACATCTCCTGGGTTCAGTCTGGGTTCATTCGATCGAGAGGTTGACCTACATATGGATACATTCGGTCGGGCGATTGATGAACACACTGCATCAGTTGGTCGAGTAGTCGACGCGCCTGTTGGTTGGATAGTCGACCAATAGTCGAAGATAGTCGAGTGGTGTATCAACCAACCCAACAATTGGCTATAAGTTGGACGAATAGTCGGTCGCGTCGAGTCCTGTCGAGCTTACTCAACAAAGAAGATTTGGCAGAGTCAACTCTAACGACCGACAATTGCATGTGGACAAGATCTTCTAGATTCTATGGAAATTAGTTAGATCTTGAGGCGATAAATGCAGACCCCTTGGGTCATTATAAATCATGGAGATTGTGCAATATATCATGCAGATCAAGATGTGAAACATGAACTACGATGTTCTGATCATAGTGCACCTTGTTTAAGTGTTGTAATAGTGTCTTTAGACACCACCTTTGCCTTCGAAACTTTTTCTCCTCTTTGATTATCTGCAACATTGTGTTCTCTATTTCATGTCATGTTCCACCCCATTACCCAATATGGTATCAGATTCAATGGTTTAAAACCTCGACCTATTATCTGCAAACCTTGTTGAGTTAAATGTGTTGTGTGATTGACTTTGAGTCGGTGGTTTTCTAATTGGAACTCATCGAAACAGACCAGTCTATTTAGATATCTAAGATGGCTTCGAAGATTGATCCTATTATTTTGAGCGTATCAAATTATGTAGAATGGAAACTAGACATGGAAGCCCTACTAAAGAGCAAAGGACTGTGACAGTATATGAAGGTTGTGATTCCAGATCGAACAACCAACCAAGAAAATTTTGTTGTTGATAGAAAGAAGGATGAGGCTATAGGGGTCATCATGACCTACATCTCACAAGATATTCAATTTCACCTTAGTGGGATCAACTATCCTCATCAAGTCTGGAAGAAGCTGAAGTTGTTGTTCGACTAATTGAGAAGAGCCATGTCATGTAGTTGGAGAAAGATTTGATATCTCTCTATCATCATTCCTTTGAAAGAAAGGAGGAATATTTAACACGTGTCAAGGAACTCCAATTGAAATTGGGTGAATGTGGAAAGAACTACCTAAAGGAGGATGGACAACTCATCGGTCTGGTCCTAATGAACTTGAGAACACCATTCAACATTTTCGTGTCGAATTTTCACACCAACTAGCAAGAACACAAGGAATAATGTAAGGATTACACCTTTGAAGTTTTCTGTGGTATTTTTATTATTAATCAACATATATTACTTAGAGAAGGTAAGCTTGGTGGTAAACTCCAGGCCCACTTTCTCAAGGGAAAGGGAAAGATGGATCCAATGGATAAAGCATGGTTTGATGCCTCTACACAGGAACCTACATACCATGACCATAAACCTCAGAGACAAGTAAATGCACCACAAAGAAGTCGAAAGAAGAAGACATGTCAGTACTATGGAAAGATTGGACATTTGGAGAAAATGTCTTATAAGAAGTGATACGATTTAGAGGAAAATATTAAACGCCTTGAGATAGATGTGTATGTTGTATTTTGACCCACTGATAATTCCACCTTCCAAGTCAGGACTTCTCAGGCCTTGTTGTCTCATTCTACGTAGAACGAATTGGTAGTCGACTCTGGTTGCACTCACCACATGGTTAAAAATGACTCTTTGTTCACGAGACTGAATAAAGATGAGGAGGGTAAAATATATGTTGTTGATGATTTTTCTTTGGATGATGTTGGCCAGGGTGATGTTGCATGTTGACATGAAAATATCGTTGATGTCTATCATGTGCTAAATCTCAGTGAAAATATTTTTTCTATTGCTCAATTGACACAGACATGAAAGATTGTGTAATTTTCACCAGATCAGTTCTATGTTCATGATTTGAATACAGGTAAGTCGATTGTTTCTAGTGGGATTCTCGATCCAATGAACAATTTGTACAAGTTACATGACTCGACTCAACCTGAACCTGAACTGACTACACTTGTTGCTCACATCAATGAACGAAGAAAAAATTGGCATGAATGACTTAGACATTTGAATTTCCAAAGTCTGCAAGAACTGAAAACTATGAACATGGTTGTTGGTTTGCTAAAGGAATTTCCCCATGAAGGAGTCTGTAAGGGATGTGTACTTTGGAAGCATCACCAGGAACCATTGAAATCTGGTAAAGCGTGGCTATCACATAACCTGTTGGAATTGGTTCACAATGATATATGCTACATTAATTTATCTTCATTGCAGGTGCAAGGTACATTTTGACTTTCATTGATGATTTCTCTCACTATACATAGGTTTACTTTCTGAAGAATAAGAACCTTGTATTTGAGAAGTTTAAGGAGTTTCGTGCCTTTGTTGAGAAGCAATGTGGTCAACCCATCAAATGCTTGATATCAGGCAATGGTGGTGAGTATGTAAATCAACCTTTTGAAAAATACCTACTCCAATCTGGTATTGACTGGAAGCAGTCAGTTCCTCGCACTCCTCAGCACAATGGTGTTGCAAAACACAAAAATCGAATGTTAGTTGAAATGGCTATATGTCCTTTGCAAGTTAAATATCTACCTCCTTGCTTCTAGGTTGAAGTAGTATACTATGAAAATTATCCGCTCAATTGTATCTTAACTAGAGATAATCCTTCCATGATTCCAGTTGAACCTTGGTTTGGGAAGCCTTCAATCAACTACCTCTATGTGTTTGGATGTGTTTCCTGGGCTCACATTCCTTATGATTGTAGAAATAAATTGGATGGAAAAATTCATGCTTGCATCATTATGGGCTACTCTGAAGAGCTGAAATCCTATCGACTATTTGATCCCTTCTAATGGAAAATCATTATCATACAAAATGTTTGGTTTGATGAGAAGTATTTTGGCATTAAGTTGTTGAATGCCTCTTTTGGATTTCTATGTGATTATTCCCTTGATGTTGTCTCTGACACTAGTGCTCTTGTTCCATTATTTAGTCTTTCAACTAGATAGTCGAACTTGTGACCTTGTTACCTACTCATATGTTGAAGGATGACCTGAACAAAAGAAGGAGATGAAGACATAAATTGATTCGTTGTCGAAGAATCATACTTGGGACTTGGTTCCCCGACTACAAGGAAAGAACATTGTGAATTGTCGATGGTTCTTTAGGACCAAATTTACCTTTGACAGTGTTGTTGAGTGACATAATTCATGCCTAGTTGCAAAGGTATTTTCTCAACAAGAAGGAATTGAATACACTAAAACCTTTTCCTCTGTCGCAAAGATGAACTCTATTAGATTGATTTTTTCCCTTCTCGTTTTAGATGGAAAATATATTAGATGGATGTAAAGAGTGCCTTTCTTCATGGAGAACTATTTGAAGATTTTTTCATGGAACAACCACCTGGTTTTTTGATAGATTCTAATTTGGTTTGTCGAGTCAAGAAGTCACTTTATGGTTTGAAGCAAGATCCCCGAGCCTGGTATGCTAAGATTGACAATTTGTTTATTCGACTTGGTTTCAAATGGTGTGAATCTGGTCATAGATTGTATGTCCTCCATACCAATGGAGACACCTTGATTGTTGATGTATATGTATATGATTTACTCATTACTGGAAATAATAATAATCTCATTCTTAGATTGAAGAAATAACTTGTCGAGTCCTTTGATATGACATATCTTAGTACTCTACATTATTTTTTGGGTCTTGAAGTATTACCACTTTGTGATGGATTTTTCATTTCTCATTCTAAACATGTGATGGATTTTTTGACACGTTTTAAGATGGCTAATTGCCAGTTATGTGCTACTCCTTTTCGGTCTGGAGTAAACCTTACGAAAACCTCTCAAACACCCATAGTCGATGCTACACTCTATCGACAGTTGCTCAGCAGTATTATTTATCTTACTCATAGTTGACTTGAAATTTCCTTTGATTTTAGTGTGGTTTCTCAGTTTATACTAGACCCTAAAGAAATCCACTGGAAAGCAGTGAAACAATTGTTCACTATCTCAAAGGTACCACTCATTTTGGAATCAAGTGTTGTCAAAGTTCAGATTCGCTAGTCAGCTAGATGACTTCGACTGGGTTGGAGACGATGATGATCAGAAGTCCACTTCTGGATATATGTTTCTCTATACACTAGACCTTTGGTATGGTCATGAAATAAACAAAATGTAGACTCTTTGCCGACTACATAAGAATAATATTGTGGTGCACTCGTTCAAGCAAGTACTGAAGCAGTATGGATTCACCAACTTTTGGGAGAGCATGGACTTCCTGTTCAAACCTTGACTACAATCTACTATGATAAATAGAGTGATATACAGGTTGTTGTCAATATTTTTACCACAATAAGATGAATCATGTTGAGCTCCATGCTCACTATTTGAGACATTCAGTTCACGAGAACATTGTCTCTCTTGAATATTTCAAAATAGAACATCAAGTTGTTGATATTTTCACCAAATATTTAGCT
>ML828994.1:0-36035 GCA_009831015.1 Picea engelmannii | reverse complement strand
TTATGGGGGGGGTGTTGTAACATAAAGAATTGATGGTTCATCACACATCTCTCGGGTTTAGTCGATTGAGAGGTCGACCTACATATGGATACAATTGGTTGGGTGATCAACTAGCACACTACACCATTCGGTCACATAGTCGACGTGCATGTTAGTCAGACAGTCAACCAACAATCAAAGATAGTCGGTTGGTGGATTGAACATCCTAAAAATCGACTACGAGTTGAATGAATAGTTGGTCAGGTCAAGTCTTGTCAAGTCGAATCGACAGAGCGGATTTAGTAGAGTCAACTATAATAGTCAGTGGTTACATGTGGACAAGATCTTCCAGGTTCTATGGAAATCAGTTAGATATTGAGGATATAAAAGAAAACCCCTTGGGTCATTATCAATCATGGATATTTTTCCATAGAACATGCAGATCATGATGTGCAACATGAATTGTGATTCTCTGATCATAGTGCACCTTGCTTAAGTGTTGTAACGGTGTCTTTAGACACCATATTTGTCTTCGAAACTTTTGTTCCTCTTCAATTATCTGTAGGGTTGTGTTCTTTGTTTCATGTTGTGTTCCACCCCATTCCCCAACAAGAATTGTCATCTCTTATTTGTTGCAAGGCTTCACAAAGATCCGTGGTTCTGTCTCCTAGCATGCCTCAGGCCTACAACAAGAGTTCCTCCCAAACTCAGCCAAAAAGGAAGTGTCCCCAACTCTATCCATCGAAATCACCTCAAGGAATCATAAGTCCTACCATGTGGAGTGACTTGGATCCTTGAGGGAGATTTCCCCTCTTTGTTTAAGTCTGCTTCAAAACTATAGAGCTGATCTTGCTCTCTTCCAAGATCCATCCCTTGGTTGGGTGACCTTCTGCAGGTCGCCATAACGTCAGGATAGTCAGTAACGCATGTCTTTAGCCAGGGGTATTACATCCTCCTACACCTAAAGTCATTACCGACCCGACAACACCTCCAAAATCCACGATCTCCAAATCTACCCAAGCTCGTGTTTCCATCTGCAGTTAAGTCTGTTGGAAAACCCAAAATTTGTCAAAGTGGAAACCCCAAGTTTCCAACTCACACTACAATCATTTGCAACCTGTGTAACTATCCACACTTCCCTCTACCTAAAGTTGTGTGCGACAAAAATGTATGCCACGATGGGAAGGCGTCTCTTCCCCAAATCTTTCCACAATGTCTAAGTTTCCACTTTTTTGTTGCGATGATCACTCTTCGTTTTGCGATGGTTTATACCTCAACTAATGTTGCAACTTCATGAAAAATGTCTAAGTGTTGAAATCTCGTGAACTTGTTGTTGCATCCATACTTCAAGCAACTCTATCATGTATCCACGCACTGATATCCCCCATGCCTTGGAATGATTAAGTATCTGGTCGAATCGTCACTCCCAACTCATGAGAATGAACTTCCTCATGCCCAAACTTAGTATTTTATATCGCATCTCTATCACTCTGTCAAACTCCAAAGACTAAGGAAAGTGTCCACCTTTTTCTCACTAGTGCTACCATCATCTGATCTTTGTCAAGGAGATCCTCCACAATGTCTAAGTGCTTCACTTTGAACCTACTAGTGCATCCAAATGTTGGCTTCCTTTTGCAATTCATTCCATCCACACAACAATGTTAGGTCAGGGAAAGGTCACCCCTTACCTCGTCACACTATGAAGTCACCCAAAAAAAAGGCATTTGCGGAAACTAGACTCCATTGTCCACCTCATGGAACAGTTAAGCAATATTTGCACCAAAAACTATATGTCTAGACTGCCTTTTCCTCATTACTTGATCGCCTAGCCATGTCGCTAGATCTACCTCTCCTTGGAATGGTTAGGCTTCATCCTCAACCATGCCGCCCAGAGAAGGAGACACACTCACATCCAAGTAATCTCTTCATGTTGGAATTATGCTTAATCCTCCAAACGAAGGAAAGTTCTCAACTCACCTCCTTTCATCAAGTCACCCATCCACAACTCAACATCTGGGATGAGTGTGGCCAACATGCCTACACTTCTCAAATGTCCAACAAACTGTCCAAAGTGCTCTGAGTAGAATCAGTTGCCTCAAAGAAATTCCATGCCTTAGGCACGTTCGAACCAATACTCTGTCAACCTCAAACAAATGTTGGGTATGTGTTATATTCTTTGCATGTGTGTGTGTGGGAACGTTAGATTCGACAACTACGTTTGACGATCCCTCGATTATTTTTAGTGGATTTTGCTATTTTTAGCGGTTTACTAAATTAATCCCGGATTAAGGGATTAGGGTTTTGGTATCTACATAATACCTAAAAACATTGTATATATTGTAGGGTGAATGGTGAAATTCGATATATGAATATAAGAAAGGTTTTCCTTGTTGAGGGTTTCCGGTATAAAATCTTTGTGTACTCTGTGTATGAGCCATTGATTAAATTCTGTTTTTCTTAAGAATCTATATGCATTGATTTACTTCACAAGTTTAAAACTTACATGTGGTATTAGAGCTCATTTTTGGCTTCAGAGGGATACGTTTGTTGCTAAGGGTTTGGCTCGGTCTTGATAGATCAAGTTTATCTTGGGTTTGTGATAAAATTGGGTTTAGTGGGAGCTTTTGCAGTGGAGATTCGATATAGAAAGAGGAATGACGAGCTCTTCTAGAATCGAGATAGAGAATTTCAACGGTAAAAACTTTGAGCTATGGAAGCTCAAGATGGAGGACCTTCTTGTAGACAAAAAACAATGGATCGTTGTGGATCCTGGTACATAGCCTACTGGTACACCGTCTACTAGAACACAGGATACTGGTACACAAACTACTAGTACACAAACTACGAGTACACCACCTACTAGTATGTCGAAGGAAGATTGGGAGAAGTTGGACAGAAGAGAAAGGAGTACTATTCGACTCTGCCTGACAGATTCAGTGTTGTTGAATGTCTCAGGGGAATCTACAACCAAGGAACTATGGGATAAGTTGGGGAATTTGTATCAATCAAAGTCCATGATAAACAAGTTGTTTATTCGAAAGAAGCTGTATCATCTTAGGATGGAAGATGGAGACTTTATGACATAACATATAAATGCCTTTAATACTCTAGTAAGTCAACTTGTCTCTGTTAATATTACAATTGCAGAAGAAGATAAGTGTATTACTTTGTTATGTTCTTTGCTAGACTCTTAGGATAATCTGGTTGTAGAAATAGGTAGTACCACCCAATCTACATTGAAGTATGAGGATGTAGTTTCATCCTTGTTATCTGAAGAGATGAGGCGAAAAAACATGGATAGTCATAACACATATGCTTTATTTGTAAGAGGTCGTACCCAAGACATGAATCCTAGTAAGCCTTCGGGGGGGGATATCTAAATCTACAGGTAGATCTAAGTCTCCAGGAAAATCTTTGAGGAAATGCTAGAAGTGTGGTAAAACAGGGCATTATAAGAAAGATTGCAAGTCTAAGAAGGTTAAAAAACCAAAGGGATCAGATAGTACATCTTCCTCAGAGGAAAAAACCTCCACTGAAGAAGGAGGTGATGTTTACTTGGCATCTACAGGTACACATGCAGACCGTGATGTATGGTTGATTGACTCAGGTGCGTCATACCATATGACTCCTCAAAGGGAGTGGTTCTCTGAATATGAAAAATATGATGGTGGTGATGTATTCCTAGGAGATGACTCGACAACAAAAATCATGGGATGTGGAAGGGTTAAGTTGTTGCTAAAATATGGAAGGATTAGAAATCTCCCCAGGGTTCTGCACATTCCAAAACTTGCCAGGAGCCTAATATCTGTAAGCAAGTTGGATGATGCAAGAGTGGATACTATATTTGGAAAGAACACTTGCAAGATGGTACTAGGAGAAATGGTGTTGATGAGGGGAGTTCGATGTGGAACTCTATACAAGTTGTTGGGAAGCAATTATACTAATGGGTGTAACAGTTTTGTTGTCCCTGAGCATAGAAATGAAGGAGACAAGACCAATATTGTCCTAGAAAAGAAGACCATGCTGTGGCATCAAAGACCGGGGCATATTGGAGAAAAGGGCCTTCGAACACTACACAGTAAAGGTATGGTTGAAGTTATGTCTAATTGCACTCTGGATTTTGATTTCTGTGAACATTGTATATATGGTAAATAGAATCGAGTAAGATTCCCATCTAGTGCTACAAGAGCAAAGGGGATCTTAGAATTGATACACATTGATGTGTTTGGACCTGTTCCGGTTCCATCCCTAGGTAAATTTGTGTATTATATTTCATTCATAGATTATTTTTCTAGGAACACATGGATTTATTTTCTTAGAAAGAAATCTGAGGTATTTGATAAATTTAAAGAGTTTAAGGCTCTGGTAGAAAATCAGACAGAGAAGAAAATAAAGGTATTGAGAACAGATAATGGTGGAGAATTCTACGGAAATGAATTCGAAGAATTCTATAAGAAGTGTGGTATAGCAAGGCATAAGACTACTCCATACACTCCTTAGCAGAATGGAGTTGTAGAAAGGATGAACAAGACACGGATGGAAAAAGCAAGGAGCATGCTCAGTGGTGTTGGGTTAGGACAAGAATTCTGGGCAGAGGCAGTGGGTACGACATGTTACCTGGTCAATCGATCACCTTCGTCAACGTTGGATGATAAAACTCCCCATGAGGTATGGCCTGGAAATAAACCCTCTCTTCAACATCTTAGAGTGTTTGGTTGTGATGCTTATGCACATGTTCCAAAGGAAAATAGGAGTAAGATGGATAAAAAGGATAAAAAGTGTATCTTTATTGGTTATAAATATGGTGTGAAAGGTTATAAGATTTGGAACCCATAAACCAAGAAGACTGTTTATAGTCGAGATGTTGTTTTCAGAGAGGTAAAAGATGTGTCCAAACAAGAATTCCTACCAACGCAAGACGAACCTGAGAAAATAGAGTTTGAGTTGGATGATGCAAAATCTGAATCATCTGAAGAAGAGGAACAAAAGAAGGAGAAGAAGAACCTCATACCCCAGTATTGATGAGATCAGTGAGAGATAAAAGGAAACCAGAAAGTATAGTCCACTTGATTTCCGTTCCAATTTTTCTTTATCTATTACTTATGATGATCCCATAACTGTTAGGGAAGCAGTGAATTCAGAGGATAGTAAACTTTGGAAGAAGGCCATGGTTGAAGAAATGGATGCCTTGGATAAGACTGAGGCATGGGACATAGTTGAGTTTCCAGCTGGAAGAAAATCTGTTGGTAGAAAATGGTTGTTTAAGAAGAAGTTTAATGCACAAGGTAAAGTGGAGAAACAAAAAGCTTGGTTAGTAGAAAAAGGTTATTCCCAAGTAGAGGGAATTGACTTTGGTGAGATTTTTTCTCCTATTGCTAAGTTAACTTCTATTAGATTTCTTTTATCTATTGTTGTTGCTTTTGATCTTGAAGTGGAACAGATGGATGTGAAGACAACATTCCTACATGGGGATCTGGAAGAATAAATCTACATGAAGTAGCCAGAAGGCTTTGTAGTGAAGGGAAAGAAAGAGATGGTCTATAAGATAAAGAAGTCACTATGTTGTCTGAAGAAATCACCTAGGATGTGGTACCAAAAGTTTGACACATACTTCCTTGGATTGGGATTTGTAAGAAGCAGGGATGATCATTGTGTATATTCAAAGAAGGTTGGTAATCACTTCATTTATTTAGTGTTGTACGTTGATGACATGTTGTTGGTAGGAAATAACATGGATGTTATCAAGGAGGTGAAATTACAACTATCCTCCAAATTTGACATGAAGGATCTTGGTGCTGCTAACTTCATTCTAGGAATGGAGATTAAAAGTGATCGTGCAAACATGAAACTCTAGTTGAATCAGAGAAAATATGTTGAGACAATATTGCAGAGGTTTAATATGCATGGAAGTAAACCGGTCAAGGTTCCTATTCCTATAGGTGTAAAGTTATCTGCAGATCAGTGTCCCAAGACACAGAAAGAAGAAGAGTACATGTCCCATGTTCTGTATGCCAGTGCAGTTGGCAGTTTGATGTATGTAATGTTCTATACTAGACCGGACATTGCACATGCAGTGGGATTTTTGAGCAGGTATATGTCAAAACCAGGGAAGGAGCATTGGACAACAGTAAAGAGGGTCTTCAGGTATCTTCGTGGCACTACTAGTTATGGATTGTGCTACCAAACAAGACCAGGATTGGATAGAGTTGTGGACATACATGGCTTTGTTGATGCAGACTGGGCTAGAGATCTGGATCGCAGAAGATCTACAAGTGGGTATTGTTGGGCCCTTTAATTGTCTAAATAAGTAGATAATTAAGGTGCTCAATATAAATTGTCAAACCCAAGGAAGTTTTGTTATTGCAAGAGAATTGTGCACGGTCTATGCTATATTGATGAAAGCAAACATTAATCAAGTTGTAGTATTGAAAGAAAACAGAGTTTTGGAAAACTAAACACTAGCACAAGTTGCTGAAACATCTGGAGTTCTAATCTACTGTTGCAGGATTGAAATCACGCTTGCTTAATTGAAATCTAGATTGATGAGTGTATAAGAATCCTGGATTATCTATCTTATTCTGATTTTCTATTTTATCCTTGCAGAAAGGAATTCTGTGCTAATTGCAGAAAGAAAATCTACTTTAGTTGCAGGGAGTAAATTCACACGTCTAATTACTTATTGTTGAAAGAAAAGTTTTATCTAGTATAGAAAGACAATTCTCCATTAGTATACACCACTTGACTTCTGATTCTCATGAGACACACTGATGCACATTTGATAGAAAGGAACTAAACTGTAACAACAATTATGCTCTAAGAATGCTAACAAGTTATTCACATAAATAAAAGTAGCTAATATAAAACAACAAAATAGAGGGGAGTTTGTGAGGAAGGTGGGCCCTTTCCTTCTCACTGAATCCACTCAAAGAGATCACAGTAGGTTGGAGAAACTCAAGTCACCTTCTTTATTAAAATCGCCAAAATTGTTCAATTACAAGTTGCTTCACTTTACTTCACAATTCCACAGCTAATATCCGTTGTTAATGATTACAAAAGATCTGCTATTTAAAGACAGATTCATTTAGTTCAAAATGGACTCATAACAACCTTGAGAATCCCAGATTTTCAAGATGTTCATAAGATACAAGAGATCTTTCATATTCATCAAATCTGGACAAAGAATTAGCATGAGCCAAAACGTGTAACAACATAGGATCATTCTTCAGGATTCGGCTTTCAGGATCGGTGGCCATCTGTTGCAGCGAGTGTAACAACTTTTAGGATTGGTGCTCATATGTTGCAGTCGGTGTAACCACTTCCAGGATAAGTGGGTGTCTGTTGCAACAAGTTTGACATCTTCTAGGAAAGGTGTGCAGTTGTTGTAGTCATGTAACATCATGCAAAACTAGCACACATCTGTAACAATTGGTGTAACAACAATGATCTTTCTTTAAGTCTTGGTTGTTCTACACATTTTGATCATTAGTTGCACATTTATGGGTAAAATATGAGAAATACTAGCAATCAAATGTGTTAAATGAATAAGACTATCAAAGAAAGATTAATGACTCATACCTTAGGAAAAAGGGTCTTGGCAATATTAAAATAGGCATTTAGCATAGGAATGATAAGTTTGAAAGGGTAAAATATATAGTGAAAAAGGGATATTTCTGGGTCCTAACAGGTATGTGTTTAACCTATTTGGAGGAGCAATCAGATGGATGAGAAAAATATAGGTTGTAGTGGCACTCACAACTACAGAAGCTGAATACATGGCAAACACTCATGCAAGCAAGGAAGCAGTATGGTTACAAAGATTGTGTTCAGGTATTGGGTTGGTACAACAAGCAGTGAGATTAGATTGTGACAGTCATAGTGCAATATTCCTGGAAAAGAACCCAACTTATCATTCAAAGAAAAATCATATTGATGTCCAGTATCACTTTGTGAGAGACATGGTTGAGGAAAAGAAGGTGCTACTGGAAAAGGTTGACACTTTGAATAATGTTGCAGATTCATTGACAAAGTCTGTGAGCACAGAAAAGTTCTCCTGGTGTAGAGTAACAATGGGCATTGTTGCCCTGGATTGTTGACTATATAATCCCCTGGACCCCTGGATGCAAAGAAAAAAACAAGTGGGAGAATGTTGGCTATGTGTTATATTATTTGCATGTTTGTGTGTGGGCACGTCAGATTCGGCAACTATGTCTGACGATCCCTCGGTTATTTTTAGCATATTTTTCTATTTTTAGCAGTTTACTAAATTAATCTTGGATTAAGGGATTAGGGTTTTGGTATCTACGGAATACCTAAAAACATTGTATATATTGTATGGTGAATGGTGAAATTTGATATATGAATATAAGAAAGGTTTTCCCAGTTGAGGGTTTCCAGTATAAAATCTCTGTGTACTCTGTGTATGAGCCATTGATTAAATTGTGTTTTGCTTAAGAATATATATGCATTGCTTTACTTCACAAGTTTAAAACTTACAACAACGACCCCATTATATCTTTGAGTCATCACACACTCATCTAAAAGTCACCAAGGTGTTCTCTATCTCATCCAATGTACCATACCAAAGGTGAGAAAACACCACCCAAGTCACTTGGTCTACATTCTTCCCATACAGGTCGACTGCCAATAGTTCTTGATTGACTCCTTTGTTGACTCCATCCATCTCTTAGAATGAAAATTCCTTGCTCCTCCTGGAAGTGTCCAAACTCTGGCACTGTCATCATGAATTTCAATTCAACACATGACCCAAAAAATCTGGCTAAGGCACCAAGCACCAAGGCACCTCATCCACCCTCTCAAACTTAGCATGTACAAACTTCACTGCCTACTTCACCGCAATTATCTATCCAACCTGCCTCATCAAAGATTTAGAAAACCTCCTCAATCCACCTCCATGGATACATCAAAATATTCCTAAGCCCACCATAAATCTCGTTCAAAAAGGTCACTCCAAGCTCTCTACACACTCATCCAACCAAGATGTCCCAACGATTACATGACGTATTCTAATCTGCACCACTTGAGTCACCCTCAAGTCTACTGGTTTTCACAGTGGAAATGGAATACATGTGAACCACCAAGTCATATGTATTCCCGTCAAATAACTCACCACAACAATTATGAAATGAAAGAACTCAAAACCAACCATACCTTCCCCAACAACATCCTTGGCTGCACCCATGGTTCAAGTCTATTGTCTAGGACCTTCACTTTTCCAAGCAAGAGACTCTCCACATGAACTCCCCTCAATCATTGTCTACATCTCCAAAAACCTACAATACATTAACCATGATCCAAGGTTGAGTCCATCCAATCACTTCAGAAATCCATTTAAGTCCCAAACCTCGCATGCAAACCGTCAAAATAATCTCCAATGTATTTCCATCTCCTCACCTTGACTTATTTATCTTCAAGGAAACATGCACCCACCACCCAACTATCAAGTCATATTTCTACTAACTGACTATTGTAAATCTACAAAGAGGTACCTCATTTGAAGGTTTTGGTCAACCCATTTGTCCAACAATCCATCTCAACTCAACTATTGTTTTCGGCAATGCACGACAGGAAGACGTAATGGTAGAAATGTTCCCAACTAACTACATGTTGTGGATCTCATCTAGGTCACCTCAATTCATTCACCCAAGTGATTCAACCTATTGCAACCCAAAATTGATCCCTCCCCACAATCACTTCAATGATCACCCTCTGTAATTACTTTTGTGGTTATATTTGCAACAAGTCGTGCGACAAATACTACATTCATTTGCCTTGCCCAAGTGCTCAGTCTACCAATGAATTTTTTGCCTGGTCTCTCCAAGGAGTGCACAATAGTTTCGCCACTAACTTTCATCACACATCAAACCAACCGAGTCTATACCCAAACTGTCTCTACGATCAAGTCTGCGACAATTTCTATAATGAACTCTACGATGAGTTTTGCGATCACTCACCCTGTCTAAGTGATTTTTATTACCACAAACTCTGCTCTTGGTCTACACAAGGTGTGTGCCCAAACCAACCTTCCAATGTACTGTCAACTGAAGCTTTGTCATAAGTCTAATGTAAAGTTTTCAATAAACAAGTTCGCTCCACCAAACCATTCATGAAGTCTACAAATGTTCCCACCGAATTGTCTTCGCAATAAACTGTCTTCAAAGTTTTGTTTGATACCATATGTCACATCACCACAGTGTGCCTTACGATCATACACCTATTAAGGAACTATGAAACTATGATTTTTCTCACTTGGATTCTTGGAAACACCAAGGATACTTCATTCAGACTACGCATCCTCACCTAGAGCATACCCATGCTCTATTCTAGGCTACCAGTGAGTCACACTCCTACTCTAGTGCAACTCTTGTATACTTAGACAATTGTTCACAACTTTAACACTTAGTCATATATAAGAATTCATCCATGAAACAAAGAGAACTCTTGCGAAACAAACAAGAGAAACAACAATATAGTGTGAGCGACACAAAACATGCCTAACACACGACTAAACCTTTGTTATTGTGAAATAGTTATAATATGAGCACTACTGGCTCAGTTTACATCTTGGGTAGAGTTAATGAATTTCCCCACCTCACAAAGATACTCATACAAAAATTCATCACATCAAGGATCTATATTGCAACCATATTTGCAACCTTCTGTAGTGCACCTCAGATGTTCTCTCAACCACATACTTTCCATCTCTTCTCTATTGCAGGGATTTGCACAAACCTATAATTCTGTCTCCTAACATGCCTCTATAGACCTGAAATGAGACTTATCCCCAAACTCATCCAAAAAGAAGGTCTCCCCAACTCTGTCCCCCGTAATCACCTCAAGGTAGCACAAGTACTCCCATTGGGAATGACATGGCTCCTTGAGGGAGCTCACCCCTCATCGTTCAAGTCTACCTCAAAACTGTAGAGATGAACTTTCTCTCTTCCAATCTACCTCTATTGGTTGGGATCCCTTGTGCCTTTATAGGAATTGAATCATGACAACTGTCAGGTCTCTATTCCTATGGGTGATCTGATTCGTCATTTCACAAAGTCTCACCCTTTGTAAAGTTGGGTTGACTCCTCATGGGGGCGTGGTATGGGGGATTTCCTAGCCAACCCACCAACTGCCTCATTTTTTCGTTGAGTAAACCCACTAAACTCTTGACCGGTGACCCATCTGCCCAACTGACCCATCGTTTGGGTGAGCATGGTGCTTAACCAAGTCAAGCTGACTTGTCTAGGTGCACCCTCCTCATGCCTTAGTCGATGCATCCATTTGGTGGAGAGACCAAGTATTTCCTTCAACCCTTTGTCAAACCGTCCATCATTTGACTTGTGTCACAAGGCATCTCGGTTGAGTCTCCCTTGTTGTGTCACACGCCCAAGGTGTCTTGGATCACCCGATATATAGACACCATCATCACACTTCATTATGTCCAATGTGGTGATACCACTTCCTCCATTCAACAACCACAACTTCTGCAACTCGCCATAACATCAGGTCAGTCGAGTACGCACATATTTATCTTGGGGTATTATAGATGCCACTTTATATCACCAGTTAGTTGGTAGCCTCTTATATTTGACTCATACATGTTTTGATATTTCCTTTTCTATTGGTAATGTTTCCTGGTATATGCAAACACCCCATGAGAGCCATTGCATATCTAGCTTATTCATTCAAGGACCACTATACCAACTAACATGTTAAGTCTAGGTCATCATTATTTAATTTTTATGTTGTGCTTAATCCATGTACATTAAAGAATGGTTAATCCCTAATGACTTATCCATCACTTGGTAATTATCATTATTCACATTAGAAGAATTATCTCGTCTAATACGATACATAACTTGAAATAAACAAAAAGAATACTTCAATATATCTAGGGTATATCTCATTTTGGGATACATTACATGTCAAGGGGGACTCCTTTGTTGGTTGATTTCACTAATTCCAATGGTTGGCGACCCCGATGATCAAAATTCTACTACAAGTTATATTTTTAGTCTTGGTTTTGGACTTTTCATGTGGGATTGTAAGAAACAATTGGCTCTTTCACTTTCTTCAAAATAAGAAGAGTATTGCGCAAGGTTAGTTCAAGTCAATAAATCTTGTGGCTTCGACAAATCCTTTTAGAGTTTAGATTCTAGCAACAACATCCGACCACACTCTGGTGTGACAATTAGAGTTCCATCAAGCTCGCCAAAGATCCATTTCAACATTAGCACAACAAACACATTGATATATGCATGCACTTCATAAAAAATATCATTCATGATCATGTTCTCAACTTTCTCTTTTGCTTTATAGATGATCAAGTTGCAAACATTTTCACAAAGACTCTTAGATAAACAATATTTTCCAAACTTTGATCCAAGTTAGGAGTTCAGGAAGTTGTCATTAAGGGGGGATAGGCTCTAATTCATCCTTCTTTCTCCTATTCTATTACCTTTGTAAATCCTTCAATTCTATCCCAAGTTGTTGTTAAGGGGGAATGTTAGGATATTTAGACACTTAGGAATTAGTTAAGATCAACTTGGTCTAATGTGTCTTTAGGTAAAAGTGTGTTTCTTTAGTGTGCATTAGTATGCATTTGCAGTTATATACTTTGATGATCACAATATGTTATCGACATAACTTATCCGATGGTTCATATTCTCCTCGATATTAATTGCCATATTGATTTGTGGCTTAATACCCAATTGGTTCATGATCTATATTTAAAGAGCATGGAGGGTCATTTGTTGAATATCGATTGTGAGAAAATCTTATATACATTTTTTTTATTTTCCATTAATATATTCCCTCTATTGGCCACGTTAGTTGGGGCCATGGACTATGTCCATCTTTGAGGGTTTTAACCACATAATACATTGATGTACTAATATTTGATCTAGTTGTGAATGGTTGATCAAGGTGTTCATCTTATGTGGAAATACCCTATTTTGATAAACAAAAAATATGATCTATTGTTGTCGCAAATGATTGAGAAATATGAGAGCATTAAAGACTTCCAAGATTGCAAACAAGGTCTTGAGCTAGAAGATAGTTGAATGCACATGTTTTTGAAGAAGTGTGACGATGTTGAGCTTACTAACTCATTGATTACTTATTCTACATTTGATACTCTTGCCTATAGACCTACTGATTGTAAAAACAATGAGGTTGCTATTTTGACACCTTCTCATGCTTTGTCAACTATTAAAGCTAGTTTTTCACCCAATTATGAGAAGCATATTACATGTATTAGGTCCCCATAGTTAAGTAAGATGGGCTATACCAAAGGTCGACTTGGTAAGAGTGGAAAAAATATTATTGTTTGGATTAGTCCTAAGATAAGTTCACCTAGAGAAGGTCTTGAATATTATGAGCATTCATTAGAAAATAAGAATGGTTTTACGAAGCCTAAAAGAGTCTTGTTTTTTGTAGGGGAAATTCATGAACTGACTTGCAGGAAAATCCACTGACTATTGATGCTTATGTTTAGAAAACTAAAAATTGGGTTGATGATAATATGCTAAAATTCGAAACTCATGTTGAAAATGATATTGTTGTTGATGTGTAGGACTATCCTGAACCCCTACTTGTGCAGGATGTTGAGCTTGCACATTTTTTTAAGCTAGAATAGAATTATTTTCCATATCGACATCCTCATAATAAGGATCGAAGGAATTGGCCTAGGAATCAATATTCTTGGATTAATGGAAATCATACTCTCAGATCTTTGTAGAAAAGTCATGAAAGAAAAAACTTTGGAATAGTAGTAATTAACAGGTGGATTGTAGTTGGACTAATGAATGGTCATGGTAACATTTGAATAGGGGTCTGAGGACCTATTACATATGTATATCATCGATTGTACAACAATACGATTCTTCTTTCTTGTTGTTCATCCATTGGAGTGGTTGACTATTATTTGACTAATCATGCCATTTGATTGAGTGTTCAAGTATAGATGTTTCTAGTTGTATTGTTTTATGGAATATTAACTTGCTCCCTTAGTATTTAAAGTGGGGATGATATTGATTAATGATATTAATGTTATAATGTGCAAACACAACTTGCAATGTCTAGTTGTTTGATAGAGTGAGACTTACTATTTGGACCGACTAAACTAAGTTCCACTAAGTTGTGGGAATATCTAGATTGAGTACTATCGTGTCACAATAGGTACCTGATTAATAATCAATTTGACAGAGATTGTTTGATGGATAGACATTGATTATTGTTGATGTGTCATTGTCTAGTCAACTAATCAACTAGGACCGTGTCATATTATTTTCTAGTTGACTCATCCAATGGGACTCTGTTATCGTGTTTTTCTAGTTGACTCATCATTTGACACTATTTGAACTAGTTTTTTGGGGAGCATCTTCCCAAGGGCTTCTCCCACCCTAGAACCACACACCAAGTAGGAGTTTCCAAGGAGTGCCCCTAGGAGGATGCTCCTAAAAATTTGGAGCATGTTATGTGGCTCCTTGGGATGCTCCTTGCCACTGCGAAGAGCATGGTACTCCCTAGGATGCTCCTAGAGAAGGGAATGCACTCCAAAAAAACTCCCTAGATGATCCCTGCATGCTCTCTAAGGTGCATATATTCTCCCACAAAATCAAGAAAAAACACCATTTTTTAATTTTTTCTTGTAGGTTGGACCTAGGGGAGGTTTAAGGTTTAGGGGAAAGTAAAGGGAGAAATAAAATGTCTTCTCACCCACACTTTTCCTCATTACTTCCATATTTGTGTGTTTTATCTTAGAGTGGGAAGCTTGTCCTTCGTGTAGGTTTTTTAGTAAGACATATTTGTGAGAACTTGTAGGAGAGAATAAAGGTTTCCATCTACCTTGGAGGCAGGGATGATTTTAAGGATGGAAATTTATTTTAAAATGTAGGAACCTTGGCGAATCTTACTAATCCTTCATATCTCAACTATAAATTTTTGGCGATATTTTTGTAAAAATATTCAAATTTCTAAGTATTTTATATAGTTTTTATAAGATTTTGGTGATTTTCAAGGTAAAATAATTTTATCCTATAGAATTTGGGCGAATCATTTTTAAAATAGCGAATCTCATTTTTGGAAAAACCATGGAAAATTAGCCCATGAACAAAATTTAGCCCCTAAAATCATCCCTGCTTGGAGGAGAGAATAAAGGATTCCATCTGCTGCTACAAATAGTTAGAGATGTAAAGAGGTAATTCAAAAGCATATTCTTTGTACCATTTTGTATATCCTTTTGTTGTTCATTTATGTGTTTTTTCTCTTCTCCTACTTTTTTCCATTCCTTCTTATCCCTTGATTTATTACAGGTTGTTCATCTAAGACTTCAGGAAAATTATCTTCTTGTGGTTAATGGTTCCACTTTTTATTCTCACAGTATTAGTGGAGAATAAGCATGAAAGGGAAGAAGAGGGTAGTGTTAATACTCATAGTGACCCATTGTATCAAGATGGGGAAAGGTTGGAAGGGGATGAAGGTGGCAAAGCTTCATTAACACCCTTGTGGTGGTTTGTAACAAAACTTGAGGGGGGGGGGCTGGGGTTGTGGAACCACTAAATTTTTATGTAATCATGATTGTCATCAAGGAAAACCTTGTAGCATTTCATATACTCATACGACTAGGCATATTTGTGGGGTATTTCAGAGTGTTGAGAATAAGGGGGCCATTGGGATCTAAGTTTTCTCTAAGGTATATGTTATCAAACAATCTATACTTTCCCAAAGCTGAAGGCAAGTGAGGAAGATTGGCGTAACAACAAGATTTCCTATCATTGTCACCTCAATAGGAGATCCCCACATTTTACGAGTAGAAGGAGATCTACCCCAAGGGAGGCACCCCCAGTGACCTAAAGGGATGGGTAAGCTAAGGATAGGATAAATATACCCCCCCCTCTCACTGGTCACTCAAATTAGAATGTGTCACAAGGTCTACATCCAAGAGGGATGAATAAAATGAAGATGTCGAAGTGTACCTGCCTGAGAAAAAACAATAGAGAAAATATATGGCAGTTTCAAGTACAAAAATGATAGTAAAGCTTCAGAGGATAGTAAACCAAGTAAATTTATGCTAGCTGATATAAAATTGCAGCAAAATGAAAGTGTACAACATCAATAGATATTTTGTAATAGCTTGAAGAAGAATGCCTAAAAAATGCTTGAAGAGACAATGAAAAGATAGCATTTATTACTTAGAATGATATTGATTTGTCACAAGCACTTTCTGAGGTGATTAACTAGCAAATAATATGAATTATGCAGAGAAATTTGCTGCTTTTAGATGGTTGTAGCAAACATTTATGACAATAGAAAGTAAGTCAGTGTTTTATGCTAAGTTAGTGTTAGTATTTGTTAGTAAAATCTTGAGAGAATAGTGTTTGAGTGTTTGATCAATCCTTCAACAAGAGAGAAGTGATATCTAGTGCCTTTTAGGGCTTATGGAGTCAATTATATCAACACATTGACTTGGAGAAATAACAATGATTATACTCATCTAAGAGATCAAAGGATGGAGCTTGAGAAGTAACACCTTAAGTTCTCAAGCACCAAGCTTCAAAGAGAAGATTCCAGTAGAGTGTAGGCACTTCTATGCCCTAGCAATTTCTCCTATCCATAGATTCTTGAAATATATTTAATGCAATAATAACTAGACAAAGCTTCTAAAGTGCTAGCACTTTAGGGCTCTAGAAGTTTGTTTAGACAAGATCCTCTTAGGAAAAAATTAGCAAAACAAGGAGCAAGAAAGAAGCACCTTATGTTTCTTATCCCTATGGTTTCTAGCAAGAAATTTCATAATCTTAAATATGAATAAGTAAACATACCATAAACATTTAACATGAGATAAAAACCACAGATTTAGTTACTTCACCAAGAATAATCGAGAACAAAATCCCTAGATTTGCCAAAATTCCACCAAGAAATGATCCAAAATGCACCCAAAATGGTCTCCAAGAGAGTGTGCCTCATAATTTCAGCCAATAAACCTTAAGAGGGCAAAACTTTCAATCATCCCTCTTGTGAGAGGTGATTTATGATGAAAAAATGAAATTAACCAGCCATATTTATATGGGAAATCCCAGCTAATTTACCCAAAAGTTGTGTCTTTTCACAAAACAGAGCCTACATGTCAATTTGATCTTAAAATTCAAAATTAAATCATTTTTCACAAAATAAACCCTAAAGAGGGTGATGTCATCCTTCCTAGGGTGAGGTTAGGTCATCTAGCAAAATGTTGGTCCTCCAAAGGCCCTCCTCCATGCCACATGTGCCAAAACTGTAGCCCAACATCTCTCAATGTCAAACCCTATCCCTAGGTGATGTCATGGGGCTACTAGGGTGACATCCAAGGTCCCCAAAGCCAACATCCAGGTGGGCAAGGGTGGCCCCAAATCATCTAGGCCTACTAAGGTGCCTCCAAAGACAATGTCCTCTTCCTTCATTGTGAAAACTAGTCGTCATTGTATTTCCCCAAGCCTATTGGTCTCTGCATCCATCCTCGGGCTTTAAGCCCTCATGAAGGTCCGAACTAATAATCTTCTCATGAATACCTGTCAACCGGGAAAATTCCTACAAAGACAACAAGTACGCCCTCTAGGGGTCCATGAGTCACAAGTATCATAGCAAGTAAATCATATCTAATAATCAAAACACCCTCACATGTGCATCAAACCCCCCTTTTCAAACCAAACAAAATATCAAGGATGTTATACAATTTGTCAAATTTAGGTCTGGGAAGGGTCTCAAGGTGCCCTATTGGGTTAATCACTCTGAAGTCCAGGGTGTTTCCTAGGTGAAACCTCTCCTAGTCATGTGTGTATGTGAGATGGTGTGGGGTAAACCTTTGGGCATGGGGTTTAGGACATACAAGGGTTTGTATTGTATTACCTATGGGTTCCTTTGTGGAGGGTGAGATTCCCCTTGTCCTCAATGCATTTTTTCCAAGCTCGGTTTTTTCCATTCTTCTTCTTATGTTTTTCTTTCATGTTTCTTTCATGTTTCAAGGAATTAGTTGGAGGCCATTGTCCTGGCTTGGCGTCCAGATATGAAAATATCATTCACAAATACCTCACATAAATGAGAAGGTTGGCTCGTGATGGGACCCCATTTCCCTCAGTCATGCAACTGAGAGCCACTACCCTAGCTTGGTGACCAGATAATGGTAATGTCATACCGTTAAATACCTATGATCGTGATAGGAATGATGGTAGAATGATAACAAAATGAACTAAGTCCAAACTATATGTATGCAAGTTCCCAACTTAACACTTGTCATGTTGAGAACTAACTTGGGCCCACTTGTCCCCATCCTTAGAACTTAGGATAAAATAATTATCCATACTTTATAATTTAAGGAATATTAATATAATATTCCTTTTGGATTAATCCCCCCTAGCTTAGACCCTTATCCTTAACTCTTATCCCCCTTTCCCTATCTAGTGGAGTTTATCCCCCAATACTCTTTTACACGGTTGGTCTGCAATAGTGATGTGTTTTCATTAATATTTGCATGTGATTACACATTACAATGATGACTCACTGGCCATTTAACATTTGGCTCTCTAGCTTAATAACTACACGGGAACTCTAGACTCAAAATACATATACACAAAGGCACTCTGGCCCCAAAACCATGCACTGACTCCATTGTAAAAAAACTCAAGATGGTGTGCACCCTTCCTTTAGTGCACAATCCTCGCACACTTGCACACGTGTGTGATACATTATAAAATGTGTGCACTTCTTTGGTACGAGATTCCCGCGCACCGACTCAATCCGTGCAGAACCAAACCAAAGACCTTGTACCATCAACTCACCATATTATATGTATAATTACATTTACATTTGTATGTACAATTGGGGTTCAACCTAGGGTTATTACAATATGAATCTGAAAGGTCTACATCAAACAAAACCGGTGGATCTGCAATGGGTTCCTCTTGAAGTGCATGCATGGGGCTTTCTTTGAATTTAACACTTCTCTCAATGATGATTTTTTTTGTAAGATGGTTTCCACTACTCACTTCATTACCATGGGTATAAGTAAATTAGGAGAGGAATTGGGAATGAAATGATAAAAAGTATATAACCTGGATTGATGATATGCTATCTTGGCAACAACCTATGACCTGTTGGAAAATTTTGAAATCATTGTTGAATCTAGAGTGAAAAATTATGTCTTTCCATAGGATAAATGTGTTATATGATATATGGACAGGGATGGTATAACATGCAACACATTTTTTTAAAAACTGTCATTTAGATCAATCCTACCTTTCCCACATATCGGGACAAGTGTGTCATCTCCCATTAGAATTGGAGGATCAATGCAAGGCTCAAAATAAGTGAAGGAATCTCATGATGCTTCCATGTGATTAGAGGCACATGAATTAAGGATATATGTGGTTTATTATGAAGAAACAACGACCAATTCATGACCTTCTATCTAATTACCTATATCATCATGAGGCTTTTCAACATCCTTTTTCCTAGCATTTCCTAACAATGCTAGATTGTTCTACTAAAGAGTTCATTCCATATGATCTGTGATACTTCTCATGCATAATTATTGGTATGAAAACATATATTGCAATATTTTCACTTTTAGTTTTCCTTCTTCTTCCCCCCTTAGGGTTGTAGGTATCCTCATTGGATTTAGGATTTGGACCCTTTTTCCAATCCGGGTCTTTGTTTTTCTTGTCTGTCTTGCTACTTGTCTTAGATTCCTCATTTTTTGCAATGAATGGGACTTTTAGGACTTGAGGGAACCCATATGAACTATATTATCTTATTCGTTAGTGACTGTGACAACAAAACAATCCAAGGATGGCATCTTCCATGTGGCTCCCATAACTGATTTTGTAGTATACAATAAAGATACAAACACTAAGTATTGTGGACCCAATTTTGAGAGAATAGAGAGTATGAGCCGCTCCTATGTCTTATCAATATCACACAACTTGAGATGCAATAAGAAGGCTTTAATCCTAGTGAAAATTTATTCAAATGTGTCAAAGTTACTTGCACTAAAAGCAATGAGCTTATTCTCCAATTGGTGTCCCCGCAACTTATCGTTCTTCTCAAAAGGATTCTCTACGGTGGTCCATACTTCATTCATTGTTTTCACATATGTGATATGAAACCAAAGATCTAGACATTGAGAGGCACAACAACCCAAAGGCCTCATCCACCATGTTAAAATACTTTTCTTTCTCCACTGCAGAATTGGGTTTAGTCTTTGTTCCCATAGTAATCCTATAAAGACCCTTAATCCTCAAGAGAATAATTTTCTCATACTTTCACTCATGATATTTGAATGCAATAAAAATAGCATGTTGGGGTTTATCCATCTTATTTTTTATGGTTGCTCTTGATGTGTCTTCTTCCTACAAAAAAGTAATCTCCTCCTCGATTCCAACTTGATTTGATACCATGTAAAATTTGATGATCAACTACAAGAGATCAAAGAGATATACAAATCTAATGAATATCAATACTCTTATTAATTTATAAGAGATAAATAGAGGAGAGAGTGAGAAAATAAAATTTTTGGAGTACACACCTCGGTTCTCATCAATTCCATACAAACTAAATGAATAATATGAGTACATAAAGACAATTTGAATTCTAAAGAAGAAAATTTGAATTGCATGAGAAATGCATGTCTAAGTGATGCATGGAGACCTAGTTTGTCTTAACTCACAACTTAAATGGTGTTGGCCCTCGACCAAGTTTTGAGGAAACATTGGTTGGGTTTGACCACTTTTTGGACTTCGACAGGTTGGTCGAAGATGGAGCACCCAGGTGGAGCTGAGATCATGGGATCTCACTTGTTTTGTGGGTTTTTTGGACCCAACATGGGGTTCTTAGGGTTTTGTAATTGGTTATGGGATGTCAGCCCATGGGTTTACCCATGATTAGGCCTTTTTGTAAAAGTATAAATATCTAAGGACGTAATGTAGAAGAAGCTAAGTAGTAGCTAGCTAAGTGCAAGATGCAAGTAGTTCTAAGTTGCTTTGTGCAATAGGCCATGTATGTAAGTCTCTGTGCTTGATAGAGGAGTTGGCTCTGTGCCTTGACCTGATTTTGGGAAGGTGGATCTGGTGCGCAGTGCGCATATCACCTGTCCGGTGCGAAGATTGGCTCTGTGGCTTAGTGCCCAGGAGCAGATGAATGTAAGAGATTGAAGCCTAATAAATAAGAAGAAGCAGTTGGTGGACGTAGCCCCACACTGGGGTGAACCATGTATATCATGCGTTGATGGTTTGTTGTGTGCAATGCTGTTTATGCTGTGGATCTTCTTAGTGCATTGAATGTTATGAATGATAGATAGATATATGAATGCTTAGTGCTTTATTTATGTTGAATGTGCTAGATCTAATTTATATTGCTAAGTGTGAAGTGTATGTTATCATTGTTGCTGTGTCGATCTGTACTTAGGGTTAGATATGCGACATGAATAAGACTAATAGATTGATGTGTGTTGTTCCTAAGTACTCTGTAGAAGTGTTATAATCATAGATCTGTGTCCCAGCTTGGTTAGAGACACTTGAGTCTTGTAACCCCCTGCCTCTATCTCGGGTGAGACTGCATATGCTTTGCAGGTGTTGCCGAAAGGGTCGGTAGTTAGGGTTTTGTTGGTGCGTTCTTGAAGCGTTGAACCTTGGGTCTGCCCTTGTGCCAACAAATGATTTCGTTTCCTGGAATGAAACTGTGATTGTTGGGAACTGAAGTAAAGAAAAGGGAAGCTTTGTGCATAGATCTGCTGCTGTAGTGCACAATATTCTACTTGACTTGTGAAGCTCTGTGCTAAGAAAGAAACTCGATCTGAATAAAAGAGGTAAGATCTTGAAAGAGGTAAATCTTTATGATTTGATAAGAATAAGATAAGTGGAAATTTTTGTTTCGAAAGCATGAATCTAGGTATGTTTGATAGATTCTATCCTAGCCTGAAATCTAGGGTACATTTAGAAGAAAGAGTTGATATGAATAAATTTGATAGAAATATAGAAAGATATGTTATTCCTATGCATAGATAGAAATTTTGGACTAATAAATGGATGCAGGAACCTAGAAAGAATTTTTGCAGATTGCGGGTCCATCATTGTGATCCCAGTGCGCAGTACAAGAGATATTGGGGAATGCTTAAGAGAAAGAGAGGATTGACATTATTTTATAACTGCAGAAGACTGGGAAATCTTGCAAAGGAATTCCATGGTACAGATCCTATTTGTCTTTGTTGTAAGACTATTGGTCATGAAGTTGAGGATTGCCCAAGGATGATTGCTAAAGTCGAACAAATGAACATGAGTCAAGAGAATAAGAGCATGTTAGAAGATCAGAAAGAGAAAGGATCAGAGGAAGTTCATACTACATTATAACAATTGAAAGAATTGATGAATGATCACAAAGATATTAGTTTACCAGAGATATTGAACAAAAAATAGTGCATAAGTACAAGAATAGGAGACTTCGACATAGACTGTGTCTTGGATGAGGAGACACAAGTAAATATTATGATAGAAAACACTTGGGAAATTTTGGGAAAGCCTACTGTGGTACCTTCACTAGGAAGGATAGGCTTGTTCAAAGGAAAGATGATAACCCTATGTGGAAGAATTACTAATGTACCTGTTATTATCCATGGAACACCGACAAAAAAGGAATTTGGAGTTATTATGTTTGTTGAGAACAACGCCCCTTTTCCACTTTTGTTAGGAACGACTTGGATCGAGAAGGATCATACTAGAAGGAAAGCAGAGGAAGAAGCTATAGAAAATAAAAAGAAAGAACTAAGGGATTTCGTTGCTAGAATAATCGATCGAATGATAGAAGAATGAGAAGTTGAGTCGAAGAAACAAAATGAAAGAGAATTAGTTGTCGAGGTTGAAAGAACGCAAGAAGGTTTAAAGGACCTATCCATGCAAGAAAGAAACATACCCACCCTAGAGTTAATAAGAAAAGAGGTATTACATTTGAACCCTTTGAGAGCACATCAACAACGCTAAGAGAAGATAAGAATAAGAATGGAAAGAGAAATCCAAAAACAGTTAGAGAGACTCAGATCACAGGAAAGAAGGAAAGGAAGCTTAGTAAGAAGAAAGACAAGTTAGAAAAGTTACAGGAAGTTACAGAAAAGACTTCGTAAGAGGTAGGCTTGCAGGCTCTGAACCTCACCGGAACAACAAAACCATGTAGAATGGGACTTCGCCGTGGCGAAGCTATATGACCATTGGAGGCGCCTCGATTGTTAGAATGACACTCTGAACGGCTAGGGAACACATTTATGGCTGAATAGATCGCGTTTGGGACATTGAGACCGCACCACAATGGACGGATTTACATTGATTGAGGCATTCTTGTTCGTTGGAGGAATCTGTTACGACACTCGCTTACTTAACCCATCTGACGTCGCGTTGGGAACACTTTTTTTCCATCCGTAATTAATGTTGCTAACAAAGAACTGATTGTGTGTGTCGAGCTGTGATATCAGACCTCGCCATCTATTGTTTACCCCGCTATCCGTTCACCTACCCCGACTTATTTGTTAACAGTGAGAATGTCGACTGAGCGCACTGAACTAGAGAAGTCCATTGAAGAAGATATAAGGAAATTTATGGTTGATAAATCTATTTCTGAGGGAGTATAGGCATCATAGACCAGGGGACTGCAAGCCTCCCCCTCGGCTGGACATCGATAGAAACATACTAACCTCGCTACTGAGAAGCGAAGTAAGCATCGCGATGATCTGGCTAACACGAAGCAAATCCCGTCAATCTTACCTGATTATATCCTGCCTTTGGCTGGTGCAGTTAACCGCGATAGAATTCCACGAGACTTCGAGTACACGTTAATCATTGTGTACATCTCGAAGGGGATACGTGTAGAAGGAAGCTAGTTGGGACAGATCCCAGCATTGAAGAACAACAAATTTAACCTCGGATATAGAAAGAACTACACCATGCTCGCGCCCCATAGATATTTGATGAAGACGACTGGGAAAAAGCCTCACATAGTCTCCTAGCCTTGGATAAAGGAGTTGGCGCAGTCCACGATACTCAACATGATGAAGATCCCTCACTTTGGTCGGCATTATGAGGTTAACGCTTGCATTAAACTCATCTTGTCGTGCTATCATGGAGGATATATGTGGCTTGAAAGGCGCATTACTGTGGATCCAACGTTGATCCACCTGATCATAGGATTGAGCATTCAGGGACCTAACCCACAACAGTTCTACCTAGGGAAGACCTCGGGTCGCTCCTTGGCACAATGCATTAAGGAGGCATACAATGAAGTTGAGAAGGGAAAGTGAGGCTACAAGGTAGAATCCATCTAGGATGGCGTCGTGCGCATAGCTTGTCATCTCATAGTTGGAAATCTTGTCAGAAAGAACCGCCCGATGCAGGTCACCGGGTTCATGGTGGACCTCACAGGGAAATGCGTGGATGGGATGCAAATGAATTGGGTGAGCTACCTCGTCAACATGCTCGAGAAAGACTGTCGTGAATCACATGATAAAAAATATGAGTTCTAGTTCAACTGGTTGTTTGTGTTGATCGCATTTGTCGCTTTGCAAATGCCGGAAGGAGCTGCCTTCCCAGAGATTTAACCTTTGGAGTCATTGGCCGCGAAGTTCTTGACCCTATGGTACACTAATGACATGTCAAAGTAGTGGAAATAGAATGCAATGTTCCATGCCTACTATGAGCAGTTGAAGGTTGCCATAGAATCTTTTCCATGCATGGCTCCATGAACATTGCACTAGTACAGATGATTAGATAAGTTTTGCGTAGATCAACACTTCATTTATATCATTGCACATAGGGATGAGAGAAAGGAGTAGTTACAGTCCTACTATAATATGACCGATGAAAATATGGAGGAGATCACCAAGGAGTGGCCTGTAGAGTTCCTTGTATCGGTCGATGATGCAGAACTCTCTGACCCTTACATCATAGGAAGCCCCTTGGTCACCCGGGCTGAGCATGTCAGATAGACCAACGCGAAGAAGAAGAAGAAAAAGGAGGAAGTCCAAGACATAGAGATTGATGAGGAGGAAAACGCCGAGTCGAAATAAAGTAGACCTGGCTCACTCGTAGGAGGAGGAGGAGATGAAGTAAATAAATAAGGGGGAGGGGAAGAAAGAGAAAAACAAGGAGAAGGTGAAGTTACACCACTAAAGGATGCCCCTACCAAGATAGAAACAAATAAGAAAAGGAAGGGTTCTCCGCAGAAACCCTTGGCAAGAAGAAGACCTGCACCAATAAGCCCCAGCTAGAGGCTACGCTCACAGAGGATGACGTTAGTCTAGTCCACAGAGCGATGGAGGATGCATTCGAGGACATATTACAGATATATGGTGTGAAGAAGGAGGAGATGTATGAATGAGTCTAGAAGGAAATAAAGGAGATGCAACAAGCCATTTTTTTAGTCTGCGCGGTCCCTATTGCACCCTCTTCGTCATAGATTGTAGATTTCGGGGATGAACCAACCCAACTTCGAAGACTGGTAGATGCAATAAAGGTTCGGCTTCAACGAGTCCAAGAAGAAAAGGAACAGGCTACAAAAGCCCTGAAGAAAGATAAAGAAAAGAGATTGGAGCAACTACGAGTTGCACAATACTGTGTAACCACGTATGAAAATGAGAGAGATGAGTTTCGGGTGATGCTCGAGGGAGAAAAAGCAAAGATATAGAAGGAAAAGGACTAGCTACTTGTAGAGCATACTATAGTCAAGGAAGTGGTGAGAAAAGCACTTTACTTTGTGTCAAGCTCGACACAGGAGGAACATGAGGCAGTTGAGGTCCAAGTGATGAAGCTCGCTGAGGCCATCCAATAGCTTCAAGCAAGAGTAACGGAGTTGGAGACCCAAGCAGTACCAAACACTCTGCAGGAAGTACGCGACCAGAGGGAGGAAGCCGCCAAGAGAAAAGTTGGAAGGATCAAGGCCCTCGCCTCAAAATGCAAGTAGCTGAGTGATAGAAGTGCACATACCTATGAACACTTGATAGAAGACCATGAGCTTAGGAAGTTTGAAGCGCAACTATAGGAGGCACAACAATAGGCGCTGACAGTTCAAGCACAAATGAAGTCACTTACTGCAGTAGAGAGAATGAAGAGATCACAAGAATAGTGTGCGACCCAACAACAGATTAATGCCATCCAAGGTAGAGTAATGGAAGTTACACAGATACTACAACCGGTGCAGGAGGAATCCTATGCGGTGTTTGAAGAGATCGAAGGACAAGGTTTGCAACTAGATCAAGTGGTTGCGACAGTAGAAAAATGCTTGGAAGGGCCTATTATAGAGCAATTGATCCAAGAGTTTGCTGAGTAGGAAGCTCAGGCGAAGAAACAAGTCGAGGAAGCTCGAGTTAATATTGAGGGCTTCGAAGCAGCACTGCCCAGATCTAAGTGACTCGGGATGAGTCACAAGTGAGTGTTGGGGGCCTGTTGGCCCTCGAACAAGTTTTGAGGAAACATTGGTCGAGTTTGACCACTTTTTGGACTTTGACAGGCTGGTCGAAGATGGAGCACCCAGGCGGAGTTGAGATTGCGGGATCTCACTTGTTTTGTGGGTTTTTTAGACCCATCATGGGGTTATTAGGGTTTTGTAATGGGTTATGGGATGTCATCCCATGGGTTTACCCATGATTAGGCCTTTTTGTAAGAGTATAAATATGTAAGGATGTAATGTAGAAGAATCTAAGTAATAGCTAGCTAAGTGCAAGAGGCAAGTAGTTCTAAGTTGCTTTGTGCAACACACCGTGTATATAAGGCTCTGTGCTTGATAGAGGAGTTGGATCTGTGGCTTGACCTGATTTTAAGAAGGCGGATCTGGTGCGCGGTGCATAGATCACATGTCCGATGCGAATCTTGGCTTTGTGTCTTAGTGCACAGGAGCAAATGAATGTAAGAGATTTAAGCCTAATTAAGAAGAAGAAGCAGTTGGTGGACGTAGCCCCACACTAGGGTGAACCACGTATATCATGTGTTGATGGTTTGTTGTGTGCAATGATGTTTATGCTGTGGATATTCTTAGTGCATTGAATTTTATGAATGATAGATAGATATATGAATGCTTAGTGCTTTATTTATGTTGAATTTGCTAGATCTAATTTATATTGCTAAGTGTGAAGTGTATGTTATCATTGTTATTGCGCTGATCTGTACTTAGGGTTAGATCTGCGATGTGAATAAGACTAATAGATTGGCATATGTTGTTCCTAGATACTTTGTAGAAGTGTTATAATCACAGATCTGTGTCCCAGCTTGGTTACAAACACTTGAGTCCTATAACCCCCCTGCCTCTACCTCGAGTGAGACTGCATCTGCTTCGCAGGTGTTTCTGAAAGGGTCAGTAGTTAGGGTTTTGTTGGTGGGCTGTTGAAGTGTTGAACCCTGGGTCTTCCCCTACGCCAACAAATGGCCTCATTATCCATGCAATGTATCAAGAGTGAGTTAACTAGCTCACAACTACCCCAGGACGATAAGTGGTGGCTCAATTTCCTAAAACAAATAATATAGCCCATGAATAAATCATGTAAATTAGGAAATATTTAAAATAAATAAATTAAAGCACTACTTCCCTTCCATGGTTCATGGGATAAGGTTCCTTGAATCACTCTAGAAACTCAAACATAGAAAACAAAATCCTAAAATTAGGGAATAAGATCTTAAAATCAAGGAAAAAGGTGGGTAAGATTCTAAAATCAAAGGACAAAGTGGGTAAGATCATAAAATCAATGAAAAAGGTGGGAAGTACACCTCATTTGGCCAATAATAGCAAATTCCCCATTAAATCTAGGAATGGAGTGCTCCTATGGATCACTTGGTCAAAATTAATCAAAATTGGACCATTAGAGTCATGAGACCAAGCTCTATAGTACCTAGGTGAGACATTAATGATAAGGAGATGGAAAATATGCTCTAAAATGCCCCAATAATCCTAACTGAGTGAAAATACTACAAAAGGAATTGGGTCCTGACCAAAATGATGGCATGTTAGGTACCCAAGTATAATAAAAATCCTCATGAAATGAGGAAAGAGAGAAAAACTCATGGAAAAAAATCTCTTCAAAAGATGGTGCTAATAAGAAGACTAGGAAGTCTTCTCTGAAGTCTCCACCACTCCCAAGTGTCCCCACAAGTCTATGAACCACTTATATGTGAAGGACTTGGTGAAGATCTCTAAAACTTTATCTGTCGATGGAAAGTATTGCAGTGCAATAAGCTAATCATGTATGAGCCCATATACTTCCATATTAGTTTGGTATATCCATCTACATGGAATAAGCTTCCTACTAAAAGGAAGTGGAACCAACTCCCAAGCTTGAATCTGGATGAGGGAATCATATTCCTCATGCATAAAAACCTCCTGACAAGGGTTTCCTTCATCCTATGGAAAAGACTGAGGATATTATGTGGAGACCACGTAGAAATAAATAGGAATCAAATGATCGATAACAAAGAGTTCTTGTGGAGAACCCTTCCTCTGTGTATCCATTGTATCAACCACTAAATATTATGCTGCTCATAGAGGTTGTTGTGCCCAAACTAGTCTCGGTGTCAGATATAAAATTAAATACTCATCTAAGTCACTTTCTACCTCATCATCATTTAAAATCTGATATGAACTGAAAGTCTGAGCTAAAACTGAAAGGTCTACATCAACCAGAACTGGTGGATATGCAATGGGCTCCTCCTAAAGTGCATGAGTGGGGCCTTCTTCGAGTTGAACACTTCTCTCAATAAGGAGTTTTTATGCAAGAGGGTTCATTCTACTCACATCATTACCATGGTTTATAAGTAAATTAAGAGAGGAATTGGGAATGAAATGGGACACATTATATAACTTGGATTGATGATTTGTTCTCCTAATAAAAACCTTTGACCTGTCGAAAATTTCTGAAATCGTTACTGACTCTAGAGTAAAAACCACTTTATTTATATATCCTGAATGTGTGATCCAATATATGCACAATGATGGTACATGCAACACATTTTTAAAACACCCACCATCTATATCAATCATAACTTTCCCATATATTGGGACATGTGTGTCATCTCCCTAGTAGAATGGGAGGACTAGTACAAGGCTTAAAAGAAGTGAAGGAATCTTGTGATGTTTCCATGTGATTAAAGGAACCTGAATCAAGGATATGTGTGTCTGATGATGAAGAACTAGAAACCAAAGAATGACCTTCTATTCAATTATCTAGATCATCAAGAGGTTTTTTAACATCCTTTTTCCTAGCACTTCTTGGCACTGCTAGATTGTTCTGTTGAAGAGTTTGTTCCATTTTATCTATGATATTTCTCATGCATGAATTCTCGATATGAAAACCTATATTATATTAGTTTCACTTTTATTTTCCCTTCTTATTCCCCACCTTGGGGTTTGAGGTATCCTCGTTGGATTTAGGATTTGGACCCTTTTTCCAATCAGGGTCCTTGTTTTTCTTTTTTATCTTGCTAAATGTATTAGATCCCTCATTTGTTGAAATATAATGGGCCTTTGAGGACTTGCGTGTACCCATATGAACTATCCTATCATGTTCTTGAGTGAGTGTGATAGAAAAAGAATCCAAGGATGACATCTTCCATGTGGCTCCCATACCTAGTTTTGTAGTATAGAAGGAACATACAAACACTAAGTATTGTGGACCCTATTTTGAAGAATAGAGAGCATGGGTTGCTCCTCTATATTATAAATCCCACACAACTTGAGCTACAAATAAAAAATCTTTAATCTTAGTGAAAAAATCTTGAATAATGTCGAAATTACCTTGGCTCAGAGAAATGAGCTCATTCTCCAATCAGTGCCCTTGAAATATATCTTTCTTCCCGAAAAGACCCTCTAGAGTGGTCCATACTGTTAGCGCTAGAAGTTGTTCCTAGATTGCTTTAGGAACAATCCTAGCACATCTTAGAATCAAATTAATTGGGTTGGGTTTTCAGGAAATTTTGAGAGTGATATGTTCAACAAAAAGGCAGTTAATCCATTGGGCATGGGGTCCATTAAATATGATGACCTTAACCTAACATTCTATGGTAGACAATTCAGGATAAATAAGGCATAGATATGTTCTGAAATTGAATAGTTGTGAATGAAGAATTCAAGAAAAACACAATTGTAGGTTAGACCAAAGCAACATCCTTTTGGTATAGCTACATGAAGAACCTGTAATAGCTTATAAATCCTTTCCAAACATTACAAAATGAATTAAATGTTTTTCATGGCAACTATTGCAGTAATCCTTACTACAATATCTTTAACAATCACACATCTAATAGAAGAAAATTGATAAAATATGATAACATAGAAATGGAATGACTAACTGATCAAAAGCTTTATTTATCAGCTGAAGTTCTTTGACATAGAAATAAGACAGGTCTAAAATATAACACAAACCTTACATACTCTACAGCTCTGTCTCATCCCTTCTTGAATCTTCAAAACTCTCTCTCAGACCTCTCGGGTCTTCACGAGATCCCCCTCCTCCTTGAATTATTACATACTATGACATAAATAAACAAATACATCCTCTTTATTGTCCTAGCTTCTAGGAAATAAAAAATTAGCAAAAATAACAATAAAAATATTGCAAGAAATGTATCGAATTTTTAAAGGTTGCAAACAAATCCCCTTGGATTTGGAATTATTTTCTACTTGATATGTGGTTCTGTTGATTTTGATGCCCAAAACATGTTCAATTGATGACAGGTGTTGACCATTTGTTGTCCAAATGCCTTTGAATCAATCTTGTTGTTGTTATTCTGCTTGGATTTGGGATAATCCTCTGCCTAAAAAATTGAATGCCAACTTTTTCCAATCCCTTCGAATATGGAACTGCTTGTCAAATTCCCTGCCACCAATACATTCATTGTCTTCATATATTGGAATGATGGAAATGACTATTCAACTGTTTTCTCATTTTTCTCCCTCATATTAGGAACTGTCCTGGAAATGTGGATCGATTGCTTAACTAATTGCTTGAAACCTGGAAATTATTATGATCCTCTTTCCCCCTATGCACATTTGTTGAATATTTTACCTCCAATCATAAATTATCTTACAAACCTATAACTCCTATACAATTTTCCATTTGTGTTCCATCTCTTCTCTTTGAAATGGAGAATTCCATAAAAGTTTCCCCGCAAATCCTTATTGCAACTATTATGGGCCAAATTGATAAGGGTTTGTAAGCTCCAAATTTTGATGCTCGAATTTATCCAACCCTGTTCCGTAGCCAATTTTGTTTGAGAACCTTCATAACCATGATGAAAAGCATTGTACCATGATGGTGTTATAGGATAATAATCGGAGAACTATAGTTACTATCATTGCTTGATCATTGTATTAACATGGGAAATCACTCGCGTGGATGCATGCATTGAGGTTGATGGTGCTTGGCACTTCAATTTTTTTTTGGGCAGTCTTCATGAGAACACTTGTCACTCCATATTCATGATAATTTCATGTAACACTTGGACATTGAAAATTTTACCTGGGCTATGAATTGGCACTTGTGGTGACAACCTTGATCATTTAGTTGTTTAACATTTGAGAATCACAACCTTTTGTGCTTTTAACACCATCGTGGATCTGCTTGCTCCAACACTTGGGAATGGTATCTTTTGGACAGGGAACTTTACAAAGACAACATTAATTTTATCTTTGAAACGGATTGTGAAAATCCATTGTCACCTTTCCCAATCAGTGAAGGTCGAAACTTCATTCCATCCTCTAAGGTTATAAAAATCATCCATGATGATAATAACCTTGGCCAAAATATGGAAAACATCATTTCAACAACAAGTTGTTCCTTGATTGCATATTATGCATTCTCTGAGGGTTTCAAACAGGGCACAGAGAATCAGGATTTTACCACTTGGGCGATTTGGCACTTGGACTTTTGAATAAATTTCCCCATAGATTCCCTTGTGGATGCTTGCTCTTGCCACTTGTGCATTTTCAGGCATTCCTCTTGGAACCTAAATATCTACTTGAGCACACAGTTGACACATGTTTTTAAGCTCGATCTCTATTTTATTCATGACCTTGTACAAAATTAGAACCCTGATATTCCCGAGGACAGAAACAATTTTATATTTTGGCCAAAATAAACCCTAGCCCTGATAAAAATAAGATTGCACCCAATTTTTCTATAAAATTTGATAAAAAAATGTGAATCTCGATCATCCCTTACCAAAATTTAATGGAGGCACTAATGAAAGTTCCCATAGAGAATTTTTTTCTTTAAAAATTCCCAAGACAGAAAGAGTGCTAACATGGTATCCATGGGGGATGTAGTCCTCCTTGTGAGGTTGCTAAGAACATGCTGATCCATTGGGTTATGGAGTCATCAACTTCCTTCCAAACCCCTGCAACTTTTCAAATTCTAAAATAATCTGTTAAAAGAAACATACAACTACAAACCAAATGCTCAGGAAGGGAGCTTATTATCTACACTACCTACTTCTAACTGCTGAAATAAACAACTCATGTAAAACTAAACTTCCAATGTAGCCAAGTAAGAAATTGGCTAACAAATTGAAATCTTCCAATTTTGTGCATGGTTATGAAATCAAGGACTGCAAAGTGTAATTAAAAATATTGGAGATCATACTTACAAACCAAGAATCTGGCCTTTATGAAGCCAAAAAGGCAAGGATAATGACCCCATTTCAACTCCATGTAACATGCCACATGGTCATGGAATTCATGCACAACTTCTTGATGATCCAAGAGGAAAGAATGGCCCGGGGTTAGATCCTCCTTCTCAATGCTTGAGAATTAAAATAATCAAGGATGCACACTTCTTCTACTGCTGGCAATATTATTTTTCTGCAAAACTGGGGATTGTTGCAAACTGTTTTCATTACTAATCATATTATGTTTGATTTCTTCTGCAGGTCTAGTTTCAGGAATAACAAATGAAGACTTACTTATTTCTGCAATATTTTGGTCATCATTTGGTGATAAAGGCATGATCAGTTGCTTATGTATCTCCTTCTTTTCATCTCCATTGCCTTACCAAGAGTCAAATCCACAATCATCATATATAGAATCAATGCTAAGAGGTTATAAAGAAACCATGAAAAAATTCTTCTTATCATCATCATCGAGATATTCATCAAAAATGGGTTGATCATAAAAAGATTTTGAATCTTGACATTCAAAATGTTTTGTTTCAAGATGCTCTCGGGACTCTGGATTCATATCAACAACTTGATCTTCATCAGAATCATAATACTTATCATAAATAGGTGTATCAAAAAAATGTGCATCTGATAAAGAATGGTTTAAAACAGTTTCTTCATGAGGATGAACATTCTGATGATCATCAAAATTAGAAGCATAATGAGAACATTCTAAACTATCTTTGTTGATCTCATCACTAGACTCTTCCTGAAAATTTTTGCTAAGAGATTTTAATCGCTCACAATAATTACTCAAGAGGTGGTCAACAGGATAGATTCTCTTATAGTATGAATGAAAAGCAGCATGGAAATCCTTTAGAGGTGAAATACTAGAGATTGGAAGAGTTTTGTACCATTGTATTGCATCACCATCTAATGAGTATACAAATATCTTCATGAGAACATCTTCATGATAGACATCCAATTGATCTATGCACTGATGAAACTTGGTGAGATGTTGTGCAGGATTAACTTCATCCTTTTCGCTAAAAATAGGAAGAAAGTATGCGCATTGTGAGAAAGAAGGCACAGGATTCGGAAAACTAGGAACAACTAAAAAATTGAGAGGTAAAAACCTCTGAGCCAAGATAACTTCCATCGCCACTATTGTCCCGTATCAGTGAAGTCGCCAACAATTTCTTCCTTCATGGAGTGGAGTCACTAGGTGAATGATACGCAGTCTGATATATGTGTTGACTTCTTTTTCACCATCAAGAGGAGAATTTGATCAATGTCGTTATCCCAGGGAATATTACTTCATTTCCATCCCTGAAAATGATGCCAGAAGATGTTAGCACTGGAAGTTCTTCCTAGACTTCTTTAGGAACAAGCCCAACACGTCTTCGAATCAAATTAATTGGGTTGGGTTTTTAGAAAATTTTGAGAGTGATATGTTCAACAAGAAGGAATTGAAGCCATTGGGCATGGGGTCCATTAAATATAATGATCTTAACCAAACATTCTATGGTAGAAAAGTCAATCTAAATAAGGCATAGATCTGTTCTGAAATTGAATAGTTGCAAATGAAGAATTCATGAAAAATACAATTGTAGGTTAGACCAAAGCAACTTGATTTTGGTATAGCTACAGGAAGAACCTGCAATAACTTATAAATCCTTTCCAAACATTACAAAATGAATTAAATGTTTTTCATGGAAGTTATTGTAGTAATCCTTACTACAGTTTCTTTATCAATCAGACATCTAATAGAAGAAAATTGATAAAATATGATAACACAGAAATGGAGTGACTAACTGATCAAAAGATTTATTTATCAGCTGAAGTTCTTTGACATAGAAATAATACAGGTCTAAAATATAACACAGACCTTACATACTCTACAGCTCCCCCTGAACCCTTCTTGAATCTTCAAAACTCTCTCTCAGACCTCTCGGGTCTTCACGAGATCCCCCTCCTCCTTGAATTATTACATATTATGACTTAAATAATAAAATACATCCTATTGACTATCCTAACTTCTAGGAAATAAAAACTTAGCAAAAATATCAATAAAACTATTGCAAGGAATGTCTCGAATTGTTAAAGGTTGCAAACAAATCCCCTTGGATTTGGAATGATTTTTTTCTTGATATGTGGTTATGCTGATTTTGATTCCCAAAACATGTTCAACTGATGACAGGTGTTGACCTTTGAATACCACATGCCTTTGAACCAATCTTGTTGTTTTTATTATGCTTGGATTTGGGATAATCCTCTGCCTGAATAATTAAATTCCAACTTATGCCAATCCCTTCGAATCTGGAACTGCTTGTCAAATGCCTTGCCAACAATACATTCATTGTCTTCATATTGGAATGTTGGAAATGACAATTCAACTGTTTACTCATTTTCTCCCTCATATCAGGGACTATCTTGGAAGTGTGGATTGATTGCTTAACTAATTTATTGAAACCTAGAATTTATTATGATCCTCTTTCCCCCTATGCACATTTGTCGAATATTTTTCCTCCAATCATCAATTATCTTACAAACCTATAACTGCTATATGATTTTACATTTGTGTTCCATATCTTCTCTTTGATAAGGAAAATTCCATAAAAAGTTCCCTGCAAATCCTTATTGCAACTATTCTGGGCCAAATTGATAAGGGTTTGTAAGCTCCAAATTTTGATGCTCAACTTTATCCAACCCTGTTTCGTAGCCAATTTGTTTTGAGCATTTGAACTTCAACAGTTTTTAGGGTTTTTCCAGAAAAAGCCGCGATTTTCTGCCGAAACTTATTGGGTCTATTTTTTGGGTTTTCAGATGGCTATTTCTTCTCAAAACCTGAAAGAAATTATTGAATCATTCAAAGCCCAATTGTTTCACACATTGGATGAGAGATTGGATGTGTTAGCACAAGGCCTCATAGACAGCCTCACAAATATCATCACAGATGGCCTCAATGACAATTTTCGTAGTATTCAAGATTCATTGAACAACATGCAGGAGATATTTCTTATGCAGGGCCTCAGGGATAAATATAATCAGGAAATATATGCTTGGTATGATTTTGAGGCAGATTGTGATGATTGGTATATGGATAGTTGTCATTTATGGGATGACAACCACTTCCATATTTTATTTGATGACTCTACTCCACCTTCTGTAGAGAACATCAATGTCCCAGATCAGGAGTTAGTTACCAGTGTTCAGTCTGCATATTCTACAATGGTATTATTCCTTCCAGATTCTACTACGACCATTTTCCACTATGTGGATGGATCTTCTTATTTGGATCCACATGATAGGTGTCAGTCTTTGGAGAATCATTTGGAGTTGGTTATTGGGTTCCAAAATCTTCTTCGGGGAGTTCACATGAGCACTTGGACATGGGAC
>ML828993.1:67859-81239 GCA_009831015.1 Picea engelmannii | reverse complement strand
TTCACATGTTGTATTTTCTTATTCCTTCATGTAGTTATCCATTCTTAGATTAATTTCATTTATGCAATTTCACATTCCTAGATTAATTTCATTTACACAACTAGATTAATTTAATTCCAAGTCGTGTGTTTCAATTTCTTGCATTAGCTTAATGATTCAATTCCAGTCGTAGCTTAAACATTAGATTAGATTAGTCCCTCTTCAATATTGCATATACTTTGCGTGTGCTTCGTAAGTTTACGATCCTCAGATTGACAAATTAAATAGTTGGGAAAATACTACAATGCAATTAATTCAACATTAGTTTAGCCCAATGTAACGACTATTGTCCCCTTGTTACAATTGTTGTTCCTTTTACAGGAAGTGTCATTCATTTGAATAGGACAACTGCCGTTCCCTTTACGATTGTTGTTCCTTTATAGGTGTTGCATATTTGGAGGTTGGGTATTGAAAACATAAGGTAAGAACCTACGTAGGCAACAAGTAAAATGCTTGTGCCAACGCCTACCTTTCACTGATGCATAGAGGTTGTTTTTAGGACATCTTTAGAGCCCAACATTTTGGCATCGTTGTCGGGGAAGCACGATGAATTGAGGTATTAGTTTATTTTTCATTTCAATTCATGCAAGTGTGATATAGACGTGTTGGTAAGGGGTCATAGAAGCTCGTGAGAGGAGACTCCTCATGTTCTCCCTACCAACTAGGTAAAAGTAGTTTCAATTTCTGCAAATTTCAATTTATGCAAGAGTGTTTAATTCATGCAAGTGTGATCTAGACGTATTGGTAAGGGGTCATAGAAGCTCATGAGAGGAGATTCCTCATGTTCTCCCTACCAACTAGGTAAAAGTAGTTTCAATTTCTGCAAATTTCAATTTATGCAAGCATGTTTAATTCATGCAAGTGTGATCTAGACATGTTGGTAAGGGGTCATAGAATCTCATGAGAGGAGACTCCTCATGTTCTCCCTACCAACTAGGTAAAAGCAGTTTCAATTTCCGCAAGAGTGTTTAATTTCTGCAAGTGTGATCTACATGTGTTGGTTCTAAGGGTCATAGAGCTGCTTCAATTTAGATTTCTCACTATCCCTACCAATTATCACAAACGTTTTAATTTCTGCAACTGTGAAGAGTAATTTTTTTTTATGTTTTAGCAAGAGTGTTTTTTTTAAGTTTTTTCATTTTGATTTGGGTGCTATAAGAATCCTTTTTTTTAACATGGTTTAACAATGAATTTCAGCTTGGAACTACTCACTCAGATCTTGGCAGATGTCGGGATTTCCTCTTCCCAGGAAGAGGAGATCTTGACAAGGATCAAAGATTCAAATACTCCTCTAGAAACAATTGAAGATCCAACATCTGAAGAATCTTATGCATCCGATGACGAACAATTGATTGAAAAATAAATCTAGGAAGATGAAGTGGAGTTACAACATGATGTGAGCGAGGAACAAAGCGCCTATGAAAGCTTGATCAAATGATGGTTTCAAGCAAGTAATAGGTTAGATTCATTTAGTTTTCCTTTTTATTTTCTTAATTTACAGTTTCAACTGCTAATTTGGCACGTTCATATATATTTCGAATTGTCATTTGCAAAATTGAAAGATAACATATTTTTATTACTGTTGCGTGCATGGCTACATTGGCTATTTGACTACACATAATTAATCTCTAATTTCTAATTAGCATAGAGTAGGGGTAGTTGAATAAAACCAGGCTTTTTTTTCCCCCAGTTTTTATTTTTGTTAGAATAAGTATGCTCTCCTCTACGCTTCGTACGATCGCGAGGATTAGAAAGTAGGATGACTTATTGATTTCAGGAAGACTAATTAATTGATGATGAAAATTTTGTATAATCTATTTTTCGTCTACAACTATTTCCATTTGCTCACAAATTTGTAATAAGTTTGCGAAACATTTTTTTATTTAAAAAAAAAGAAAAATATATAAATAAAATTTGTGCATGCTTCTATCTGCAAATCAAGATAATAAAACAGTAAGTACGTTAGAAAAAATATAAAAAATGAATAAGAAGGTCTGAAATTTACGCAAGATAAGAGGTAGGTGACAGATAACTCATCCAATCTCATTTTTAAACTTCAGCCTGTTTATTTTTTTTGGTTTGCATGCCATGTTCTTGATCTCGCCCTTTATCCTATAAGAAATAACAATGCAAATAAAATATCATAAACCACTGCATAAGTTTGATCAAACAAATAAGAAAATTGCAAATTCTAAATCTGTTATACCAAGCCAAATATTTTCCATATAACTACCTCTACCTCTGTGCCTAGTATTTTCTTTAACGATGCTTTGTGGATGGGGTAAACTACCTTTTCTCCACTTGGTACATTCATTATTCATTGATAGCGGCACCCTCCCCAGTCTCATTTTTTTTCCTGTCTAAAAATCCAGTGATACTGGTTGGAAACAAAAGTTTATGGGGAAAATTTTCCGGATATCTTCCCACTCATAGATGATCTTAAAAACACCCCACGGGATCATTGTGCAGATCAAAATATTTTTTTATAGCCTTCATTATGAGCGTATTTTCTGTATTCACTTTTTGCTACTGATAGTATAAAAAAAACAAAGAAATGTCAAGCGGAAAGCAGCAGAACGGAAGTCCGAGAACATAGCATATCATTATGACATTTAGGAGGAATATCAACATTCTATGCCTACGTGTGAGTTCTATGATAACTATCCGTTAACACAAACCTAGAGAGATGGAGGCAGTTACTTATTTTTAGTGATCACGAGCTCCAACAATGAATGAATATCATTAAAACAGAATTTATGTGATAGGGGATCCACTTGGACGTTCAACTGAATAAAATTTTTTACTTTTTATTTTTTTTTGTCGGAGGTTGCCAGATTAAATGCCATTTTTGTTTCATTTTGTATTAATTTGATTTGCAACATATTCTTTCCAATCTATATTTAATCAGACGCGATCCTGAAGGAGATGAAACTATCATTTTAACTGTCCAATATATATCTGGTTATTATATTTTTATTCAAGTGACCCGTGTTTATACATCTTGATTTTGAAGAAGAAATAATTACAATTGGTTCTAACTTTGATTGGCCTTTATTTGACCGTTTTGTTTTGTAATAATGGTTGGAAATCAATGAAGATTTGGTATCATCTCTAGACTGTTAGCCTTCATGCTAAATCAGGTTTGCTGCACTTCGCAAAATCGAAAACGATATCCAAACTATCCGTTACAAAAATGTAGAGGACGATGTGGAAGACCTGAATCGCTAAATGGTGCGAGATTTCATCAAAGATATATCACTTTCCAGTTCACAAGGGATGACGATGGGAGAGGGGGTTATATACTTGACAGGTATGAAGGAAAGTTGTATTATCATCGAGAGACACAGAGATATCAGCGTCGCCCATGGCCCAGAAGCGGTAGATAGTTGGCCCAGATGCGTTACACATGATAGGAGTCACAGTCGCAGTAGAAGTCGATTCAACAATGAATGTGGAAGATCTGAATGCTTGCCTGGTCACATTTATTGTTCATCTCAATCCGGTTGGTTGGGTGTCCAAATGGGTAACCATTGTCAATGGAGATGTTCCCAGCAGGGTTGAATGGATCTGCTTCATCAAATAGAGGCTTTGAAGAGTTGCGAGAGAATGGAGATCACGTCTTAGCAACTGCAATGGAAAATGGAAAAAAAATTGTGAATTAGCGGAGGATGGAGTTCCAAGTGTTCATATGAATATTGGCAAGTCGGTGATCGAAGGACGTTCGGCCTCACATCATTATTATAAATATTCGGGAAACCCTTGTGAGTCTTCATCCCAGAGTTAATATTCATTTTTCAATTATTGTTAACTACAGTGTTGCTGGACAACGTTCAACGTTAATAAATCCATCGGATGGGAAGATGGGCAGGAGCCTGCATTTTCTCCGCTCCTCTACACGCCCGCTGAAGAAATTGGCAAGAGGTTTACAACTCTGGCTCTGGCTACAATCCAGAGAATGTATCATTCCACTGCTCTTGTGCTACCCGACGGGCGGGTTTTAGTAGCTGGGAGAAATCCCCATCAGATTTATAATTCTTCCACCAAGCCACTCCCCACAAAACTGAGAGTGGAAGCCTACGTTCCTCCCTATCTACATTCCCTCTATGATCACAAGCGACTGACCATTTACATATTGTACCTTTAAATATTCCAGCATCAATTTTCCACACTGTCCATGGGGATGTGTTCAGGCCCCCTACTCATTCTAGCTTATTGTGTGTGTATCTTTCAGCGGTGCAAAAAATTCTCCAACTGAGGACGAGATCTAGGTTGTTGGAAGGAATTCACATAAAATGATTGAAGTGGTTATGCAATCAACTGTAAAAGGAAAGGTCTAGACAATCGGGCAAGGTTATCTATCGAAGCGTTCCTCAAATTTCAGAGGTGATTGGAAGAGGAGATTCTTTGTTCTTGATAGCCGTGGAATTTTGTACTATTACCACAAACAATGGGGAAAACCAATGGGAACCACAAGTCAGCACACTACTCAAAGGGGTCATCATGCAACTGATCATGTATCTAGCTTATTTGGTCATTTTCTTTCATCTCACCACCATGGGCCATCGCAAGATGATAAGTCTATTCCATTACATCAACTATTAAGGTGGATGCAGAACAAACAGATTTGCGGTTTTATTTCAGGATAATTTCACCATCAAAACACTATAATTTACAGGCAGAGAGTGCAATAAATCGTATGATTGGATTGAGAAAATTACAGGAGTAATTTCTTCACTTTTGTGTTCTCAAATGCCAAAGCAGAGGTTGCCTTGTAGTCCAATGAGTAGTGGACATCAACGCACAACCAGTGAGAGAAGCTCATTAGGAAGCTCTTCTGATTTTGATCACACAATACCTGAAGATAATGGATTACAGAATTGTAATCTTATAGGAGATCAGACTTACAATGTTGTACCCTCAAGCTACATAAACTTCTGACACATTCATGGTGGCCTGCGCTATAGGTATATGAAAGTTAACATGCATTGTTTGTTTTGTTTTATTCTTTTTGTTTTATTTGTTTTTTTATTATTCTTTTGTTTTATTATAAAACAATTATAATAACAGAAAAAAAATTGTTTGTTTTATTATAAACAATTTCTTTTTTTATATAAAAAATAATTTATTATAAACACACACACACACACACACACACACATATATATATATATAAAATAAAAAAATTCATAAAAGATAAAAACAAATTATAAAAATTAAAACAAAAAAAACAAATAACATTGCAAATGGACGTTTTTATAAATTCTTGAAAATAAATGGAAACATGTTTTTGTGATTTTACACTAAGCAAGCAATCAACGATGAAACAAGCCTGCACAATGATCACGACAAGAGATATAAAACACATTTTATTTACTTTGTCGCATTTTTCCTTCTTTCTGCATGTTATATTTTCGAACATCTCACAAGTTTTCATGCATGATTTGTACTAAGTTTTTTCAGGAGTGCAGTCGATCGCATCTTGTTGCTGAATTGATTTTCAAAAATCACAAAAACTTTTGAAAAAAAAACATGTCTTATTGACTGCTTAAAGGAGATGATTCTCATCATAAACATCATGACGTTTGTTGTTACACAAAAACCTCATTCATAAACCCATTTTGCGTCATGAATTATTTCCCCGCATTTCTCCTTCAAAGCAGATTTGTCATCCCTGTGTTGAAGTCCATCTTCCATTAAATTATCCTTCATGACTTCACACACGCCTATCTTTTTGAGTCGCATACATCTCTTTAGCTTTTTCAATTCAGTTTTCCTTGTCAATAAAACTATCCAGCTCCCTTTCCATGACTACATTGCCTTGACATACACACTGTTACTACTGAGATCTTTTCATTTATAGTCCTACCACTCTTTTTATCAGAACTCGCGTTGAATGATGTGGGATTCCTTAAGTCCCACCTTTCAACAAGTCTTTCCCCATCGACCTCAACACCTTATCTGGGATATATACTAGAGTCCATTTTGAGTACTTGGAGGCTTGCATGCCTTAATAGCAAGTTCTCTCACTGACAATCATGGGAATACATCAATGTCCCTTGATCGTTAGATCTTGAAAGTGGCTCGACATAAGCTCATTCATTCTCACTTCACAAGCTGTACTCGGGTACCTTGGCACTCATTGACATCAATGACGAGTTGCCTCACATTGGTTAACGACATTCATCATTGGTCGGTAATCCAATGACTTCTTTTCATGCTCGACATTGACACATTCATTCACATGATTATAATTGTACCATTAGGTTTAACAGCGGGTGAAGACTATAAAATTTTTATGACTCTATCAACAGTTACAACAACATGACTTCATCTATACGAGAGTACCACAGTTCCACTTTCATACTTTCTCTTTTCCATGATTCATTCAACAATAGTTCAGATTCCTCCACTTCACATTCTCTGATCTAGCAGACAATAGTCTCCGCTACAACAACAGTCACTTTTCACATGATCCTGTAGCAGTGAGATCTTCCATGCTCCAACAGCCGCATCAACCATATTCCTATTTCATATTTCATCAATAGTTTGGGTAAGTGGAGGTATTTTATTTTCTAAACTTTAATCATGTAATTCCTCAATTTCTAGCAATGAATAATTTGGAAAATTCCCTCACCCAGTTCCCTTTCCTTTTCACTTCTATGACTTATGCCACATTGCATGAAGACATGCAACAAGTTCAGTTGGGGGGTAGGGGACTTTATTCACTATCATCACTCCATTTTTCCACTACCGTCATTCCATTTTTCGTCTCATTTACCATTTATGAACATTTATTTTCCAACGATACTCTGTTGCGCTTTGCTTTATAAGCACTGATATACATATTGGCATGATTCACAAATATACAAAAAAGGGCTTTCTTACACTTAGTGATGTTTCCTTATGCACATTGATAGCATATATTTTCCAGTAAGAATATGGGAAAATTATTATCATAACAACAAGAGAACAAATAAATGAAATGAATGTTGTTAACACAAGAACCAACATTCGTTATATTAATGGTTGTCACACAAGAACCAACCATAAGAAAATGTCAGTTGTTACTCATGTAAATCCCATCCTGTAAACATTCATTATCATCACTCAAAGCCAACATTCAGATGCCAAAATTTCTTGAGAAAATGCATGCATGGTTGCATGAGGACATGCAACAAGTTAAGTTGGGGGGTATGTTGGGGCCCATAAATGTCCTATTCTCATCCACCTTTCCCTTCATTATTCTTCACATTTCATCGCCCCATTAACCTTTCACGATATCATTTCCATAAATATACTTGGGTTTCACCTTATTACATTCTCCACTTTATTTATTTAAGTATTAAAAGGGAATTTGTGATTAAATGTTAGAGAATCGACATGTTTTCATATATATCTCAAAAATGTGTGAGCTTTGTAATGTGTAGGAATATGAGAAGGATTAATTCAAAAGGACTTCTCAAATAATTCCTCCACCATTTCAATATTTTAGGAGATAATTCAAGCCCATTCCAAGGAGAAGATCATGGAGACTTGGTTGGAATATCTTATCCAAGATATATGAGAGATATGTGTGAGGATTTGAAGGGATTATATTTTGTAATAATGGGAAATAGGTTGAGAGAAAAGTGGATCTGTAATTATGAGATGGYTATCTTATCTTCAAGGCTCTCATGTATAAAAGAGAGTGCTCTCTCTTCATGATAGTTCAATTAGAGKATGKAATTAGAGTAGTAATCAAGTAGAGAATTAGAGTAGTCATTAATGGTAGTCATTTGGATTTGAATGAAAGGGATTCTTAGCTTTGATTCATGGATTTGGTTTTCACACTTTCATTATTTTGTTATGAAGATTGATTTGATTATTATAATGTAAGATTGCTTCATTGGCATGAGCTCACATATGTTGTTGTGTCATTCAACTCTTCACATGTTTTATTTTCTTATTCCTTCATGTAGTTCTCCATTCTTAGATTAATTTCATTTATGCAATTTCCCATTCCTAGATTAATTTCATTTATGCAACTAGATTAATTTAATTCCAAGTCGTGTGTTTCAATTTCTTGCATTAGCTTAATGATTCAATTTCAGTCGTAGCTTAAACATTAGATTAGATTAGTCCCGCTTCAATATTGCATATACTTTGCATGTGCTTCATAAGTTTATGATGCTCAGATTGACAAATTAGATAGTTGGGCAAGTACTACAACTCAATTAATAGAACATTTGTTTGTCCCAATATAACGACTGTCATTCCCTTGTCACAATTGTTGTTCCTTTTGCAAGTAGTACTGTTCATTTGAACGAAACAATTTCCGTTTCTTTTTTTACGATTGTTGTCCCTTTGCAGGGGTTGCATCTTTGGAGGACGGGTATTGAAAACGGAAGGTAAGAACCTACGTAGGAGACAAGTAAAATGATTGTTCCAGTGCCTACCTTTGGATGATGCATAGAGGTTATATTTTAGGACATCTTTAGAGCTAACAACAAGTAGTACCAAAATAAGAGTTCATCAACTTATTTAACTCGACCATCATGAACCTGAGAGACTTACCAGTCTTTGCTACCACAGGCGAGATTGGGCACTGCATGAAATTTCTGATAAGCAGGGTGCATGACACAAGTCTATGGTTGGATAAGTGGTACCCAATTCATGCCGACAACATCCAACAACTTACTAGATTATCCTCCCAAGGATAGGATGTGTCAAAGGTATTCCAGGGTCCTGGGAAGCACGGGAAAAAGAAAGGCAAGCTCAACCTTTACAAGAAATTTAACACAAAGAGAGGAGGATGCATAACAGTAATTGAACCAATATTGTCTAAGACAGTCTGGACTGGCTGCTACATCATAGCCAACAAGGTTATGAGGTCTTATTAAAGGGGAGAATGCACTTTAGATGTGCTATTAGTCATCGAATTCTCCACAAATGGAGCAATGTTCAACTGGTGTAGTTTCATGTTGGAGGAACTACTAACATCTTGCGAGGAAGAACAAGAGAGGGGAGGAACCTTCACCTATGGGTACCTACTTGTGGCATTTTCAATGTTCAAATGGAAGCCACCTGTGGGAAAAACACCGGCAATACCATATAAGGGGTGCATGGCGAAGATGTTTGAGCCATGGTAGTCCAAACAAGACTTGGAGAACACAACACTCAACAACACAACATTTTCCAAATGGTATAATGGTATGATAGATGCAACGCAGTGGTTTCACATACCATACGAGCTCCTCAACTGTAACATGAGGAATATCGCCTTTAGCATGAACTAGAACAACGCATTCATCCACTTGAGACATGTCAGTAAGCAACATTTCCACACATGGATGCTTCTGTTCTATTTGGATGAAGAAGCCTTCGATAAGGAAGTCATGTCATGGTAGAGAGTCAAATGTGGCTAGCATAAATCAGGAATGAATTACATTTTTCCTGCGAAGCTGCTCAAGAAGAAAATCAATGAATCAGGAGAAGGACCGAGTTCAGGCCCCGAGAAGAAGAATCCATACACCCCGACACAAACAGACTCTGAGGAGGAAGAAGAGGTACAACAAATAGAGCAGAGGAAAAGACCTCCCCCTCGACAGCTACCTGACGATGATGTGCTATCAGGTGTGCAAGTTAACCAGATATTGGGCATTGTGATTGGCACCAAACCCTTGGTGAAGAAACCCATAAGTGGGGTCTCACCCAAAAAACCCCTGAACCAACAACCCCTTGCACCTACTACTCCCTGAACCCGCACCACAACCAAAGCCACCGTCATCATTGATATTCAGGATGAACTAGAGTCAGAAACACTTCCGTCCATAGTCGTTCTTGAGTACCCTCCACCACCACTCCAACTACCAAACCTCATCACTACCGGTCCACATCAGACCACGAATTCAGAACAAATGTAGCTCAATCCGCCAGAGATAGTGGAGCAACGACCCCCAAAAATAACCAGAGAACTACCCAAGCCAAGATCATAAATTTCTAGTCCTGACACCAAAGTCCCCGAGCCAAACACGACGCTGGGTGATCTGAATCCATATGCCCAGGAACAACATCTTGAATCTTCAGCGCAAGAAGAAGATGCCCGAGCTAGAGAGGAGTTGGAACCTGACAACAACCATCAAACCACCTCACCAGACAAGGGTGAGGGTGCCCAAGAAATCATGACACATCAAGAAGAAGGACCTGAAGAGCCGCAAATACCATATGCGTACAAAGAACCAAAAGAGACAACTGAACATGATATGACCGCCATGCGAGCACAAATGGAGTAGGTTCTCTAGAACCCTCAACAATGTGTATAATTGATGCAACTCTGCATAGCCAGAACAAAGGTTCTGACTCTTTTGTTGACAGATCTAAGGTTGAGAATTGTACCAACACCACCAACAGATGAAGAGGTAGAAAATCACTCAGAACCTTCAATGGCTAGTGGACTTCCACTACAGACACGAGAACCCACCAAAGCACCTCCTTCATCTACCGACATGGTACACTTGCCAGTGACACAATTATTTGGATTAATCAGGGCATCGACGAACCAGTTGGAGTAAAGACTCCAGGAGGCTGAGAGATCCGCCAAGATTGAAAAGAAGGAACAATTTGTGGTGCACACATATATAATGCAGGAAGAACACGACAAAATCCAAGTCCAGTGCCAACTAGAAAAAGTGCGGGAAAAACTTGCTGAAGCTTGGCCGGAGATCTGGAAAGTTGCGCCTGAACTACCCTATGCCAGCGAAGTAAGTGAGCCAGAGAAACAGATCGAGATTTTATAGGAAGAATGGGCGCAACTTGCCAATCGCACTGACCAGCTCCAAGTGAAGCTACAATAGGTCTAGTAGGAAGCTGAACAAAAACCTCAGCAGCTCCAGGAACAAATGCATAAGATAATATTGCAAGGAAACAATGCTAGATAAACACTGCACAAGCACACCGCAAACTGCACCAAAATCTTCAAAGAAGTCAGCGACTGGATGGGCATCATCGCTCGACGAAATCAAGTTTTAGAGGGGGCTCGCACAAAGATCCAGGTGTTGAACGAATAATTTGCAACCAAAATGGACCCCATGGAGCAACAACAAAAGTTCGACCAAATTCAGTAGGCCAACAACGAACTAAATACACTCTATGAGGCATAGTTCATAGCCAAGAAAGAGTAGCACGATTTTCGAATAGTCGTTAATACCGCTTATATGCAAATGCATCAGGTCGACGCAACGACCGATTCTGAGTGGAACTCATTGGTTTCGGCCAAGCCAAAGGAGTACAACAAGGAGACGACCCAACAATTCCTGGCAGAAGCAACACTCCTTGCCCATAAATGGCAGGACAAGGTTGACAACTTTCGAGGATTAAAGCACAGAGCATTAGATATGGTACCAGAATTAGGCCCTTCGTTTGAGGAGATTAAGGAAGAAAAAATACAAATAGAGGAACCCAAAGAAGAAGAAAATACGGATAGGAGAAAACAACAGTTTCTCCTGGAGGATGCGAAAGAACCAAGAGCTTGACTCGAGGATGAGTCAAGGATTGTGGTCAGAGCCTGTTGGGCCCTTCATTTTTGAGAAAGAATTGCACAATTTTTTACTAAGCACGAGTTGCGCAAACTCCATCAGAGGTCGGGAGAAAAGAGCAACATAAATAAGTTGTGGGAGTCAGCGCAACACCAACAAAACAACAAATGGTTGCAACAGAACAAGGCATGCAAACCGAGAAGGAAGACTCAACCCATATATATATATATATATAGGACTGAACACAAATGTAATGGGGTTGTTGGTTATTGTTTTTTTCCTGTTCTTTAGTTCATCGCTATGTAGTTTGTCTCATTAGTTCTTGAGTTGGTCAGCTAGGTTGAGAGGGTGAGGTTGGTCTGAGTCACCCAAATTTTGGGATTAAGTTGTTGCTAATTGTTGTAGGTCAGGAGAAAGCATGTCTGAGTCTGTAATAGAATAGAGCTACTGACGAAGACTAGATGTCTGTGACATGGGTCTAAGAGACAAGAGTATGTATTGAGCCCTACTATGTAATTCTGAGTCTGTAACCAGGGAAAGATTCTAAAGATAATATGAGGCAGGACCGAATTTAAAAATATGTTGTGTCTTTATGTGCTTGATTATACATTATATTATTTCCTTTATGGTTTATGAGTTCTATTTGATGGTTCAACGTTTGAATGCTTGCTCGCAACGTAAGTAGGTTGGATTCCTATATTCATATGTTTCAGATATGTTAATCTCTCTTGCGTAAGAATAGGGATGAGTTCTGGTTTCTCTATGGATCCTGTTTGGTCTTCTCCCTACCCTTCCCTATCTATCTGTCTCAACAACGCTTCGGGTGAGACTTCTTCTCTCCGGGGAAGATGAAAATGCCAGTTCTCTAGACTACATGGTACCTTTTGTTGGTAACCTGAGAAGGACCCTGGTCTGATCAAATTAGCGCCAACAAAATTTATTAAATTTTGTTTCTGAGTCTATACATTTTGGTGGTTATATTTCATCTAGTTTTCTTTCTCCTTCAAAAAATTCATTGTATGTTGGGGGGAAGTATATTTTATCTAGCTCTTCATGGTTGACCTGCTCAGATATCTTTAGTATGTTTTTTACTTCTTTGATTACTTCTAGGTGGTGCTTCCTCCATTTTAAACTTTTCCATGCAAAATTTTCATTTTCAATGTCAATACGATGTGTGATATGATTATTCTAGTCATGGCACGATACATAATTACAAGTCGAGGTCAACCCTATGTTGACTTGTGATTTGCCTTTTTCCTGGGTAATTTTAGTGCTTGGTTTCTCTATATAGTCTTTGATTTTTCTTGACTGCTTCTATCAAGTCATCTTCTATATGGGTAAATGAAAAATCCTTGATAAAAGTTTCTTGAATATATTTCCTGGTGAATGTTTTACCCTGTGCCACTTCAATTTTGGATCACTTATAGGGAAATTTGTCCAACGTATTGAGGAACATGTGAGTCCATACTCTTTTATATTTGTACCAAATTATTCTCCATTCCTTATAACAATCTCCAATGTGGGTGATAGGGACAAACCCCATCTTAAACTTAGGTATACTAGATGCAATTGGCAATTTATTTCCACTAAAACATTCAACAAAGTATGTGGTTGTGACAATACAAGTTTGTAGGTGGGTTGTGTGTGTATCCCACCATCTCGTTGTTTGTTTTGTGACCAACTGCACTATACTATGCAATTGGCCTTATTCTCTGACCATATTAGACACCTCAGTGGATTGACGATCATTCTCTCTCTATGAATTGTAATGGTGTATTTGAGGTCAGATTTATTTATGTGGGAATTAAGCTTGAATTCTACTTGGTTT
>ML828992.1:27239-40414 GCA_009831015.1 Picea engelmannii | reverse complement strand
TTGTGATCACATCTAACAAAAGACAAGCATTTTCTAACATCATCATCACACACATCTAACAAGCATCATTTAACATACACATCTATCAAGCACATTTAACATTAAACATATCTAACATGACCTAAAAATGTACACATCAACATATAAATTAATTAAGTATATCATCATGATCAATAGGAAAAATGCACGTCTAATAAACAATGTCATAACATACACATCTATCAAGCACATTTAACATCCAAATCTAACATGACCTAACAATATACACATCAACATTAACATATAAATTAAGTACATCATGAACATAAATTAAGTACATCATGACCTGGTCTGTAGTGGAAGATGATGGATGATGAACAGGTCATGCTTTCTCATCTAGGTTAGGTGAAAGAGGAGGATGAGGAATAGGTCGGGCATGCTCATCTAGGTGAGGTGAAAGAGGTGGATGAGGAATAGGTCAGGCATGCTCATCTAGGTGAGGTGAAAGAGGAGGAGGAATATGTGTTACCTCCTCATGATCTGGGTTAGGTGGAGGAGGAGGAGGAGTATGTGAAGAAGGATGATCATGACCACCCTCATCAATCGATGGGGTACTGAAAAAATGAGTCGTACTAGAAGAAGAGTTGTGCCTATCATCAGGAGCCCTCCTCGCTACTAGTATTTCGGCAGCTCCAACACTATGACACATAAGAGGCATAAAATCATGTTGCATATCCCTCCAAAGCTCCAAGAGTGTAGGATATTCCCTGATGTCTCACATAAAGGTAGGGTGGACTCCCACCTCAGTCAAAAGAGCAGAGAGTCGATCGCCCAACTCCAACCTGAATCTGGTATCGGGCCTACGGCGCATGTCATCGAGTATCTACACCCGAGGACCCTGACCTGTCGCAGCCTTGGGCATCATCTCCTCATCATCATCTACTGGGGGAGGAGGCACATCCCCAATGAAAGTATCAATATTTGCAAAATATATAGTACAGAACAATAATTACGCAATTAATTAATTAAACAATTTAATAAAACAAGTTAAAGAACGTGTTAGAATTAATTTTATTCTAATTAAGTAAGACAATAAAATGAAACTACATTAATTTAAACAAAACAATAATAGTACCTCTATCATCTGGTGTGAATAGGATGTTCGGACATCCTCGCCAATCCAAACCCACATAAAGACACGACACCATGATGAATATGTGATCAGTCGCACTGCCTAGTAGCCCTAGTGCGTCTAGTGAAATCCTAGTCGAAAACTCCAATTGGCCCCTCTTGGGCATCATCTCCCCCCACATGCGCAGTTGCACATGATTCCTCGACCTAGCAGGCTGAAGGAAAAAATCCGGCCTTGTCTCTGGAAATGTCTCGCATAAGGGCAGGGTAGACTACCACCTCATTTAAAAGTGTAGAGAGTTGGTCATCCAACTCCAACCTAAATCTGGTATTGGGCCTACGACGCATGTTGTCGAGTATCTACACCCGAGGACCCTGACCCGTCGCGGCCTCAGAAATCATCTCCTCATCATCATCTAATGGGGGAGGAGGCACGTCCCCAATTAAAGTGCCAATATTTGCAAAATATATAGTATAGAACAATAATTACACAATTAATTCATTAAACAATTTAATAAAACAAGTTAAAGAACGTGTTAGAATCAATTTTATTCTAATTAAGTAAGACAATAAAATGAAACTATATTAATTTAAACAAAACATTAATATTACCTCTATCATCCGTTGGCTCATCTAGTGTGAACAGGATGTTCGTACATCCTCGCCAATCCAAACCCGCGTAAGGACATGACACCATGGCAAACATGTGATCTACCGCACTGCCTAGTAGCCCTAGTGCGTCTGGAAAAATACTGGCCAGAAACTCTAGTTGGCCCCTCTTGGGCATCATCTCCCCCCACATGGGCATCTTTACATGAGTCCTCAGCCTAGCAGGATAACAGACAAAAGTCGACCTCGTATCTAGAAACCTCTCAAAAAATAAGAAAAACAACTCTAAGGCAAATGGGAAGTTCGACCTCCCACGTATCATAGCACGACATTTGTCGAGCGCTATATAAAATTTCCGCAAAAAAATTACAGACCATATGATACACCATGGTCGTTGTACCAACGATTCAACATAATATAAAAGAGGGAAGCTAATGCACTTCCCATCACTGGTAAAGTGGGTTATGGTAGTCACTAATAGTGAGAGGCATCTAACCTCCTCTGCACTGAAAGAGACGATTTTCAGCTATCCACCAGACACTTGAAAATCAACTAAGGATAGTACATAAACCCCAGTATATCATTGAGAGTACATGAGCTGACTCTCAGCAGAAACACCTACTAGGACATATAGGATCTGGGGAAAATCCTCCTCTCTCCTGGATATCCCAGTGATAAAGTAAATATCCTCCTCAGTGGGATGGTACCATTGATCTGGACCCACACGGAAAGCCCTTCGATGGACATCCCATCGACAGATCAGATGCACCAACAACCCGGAGTGCCCCTTAAGGGATGTAGCCTCCTCATAGTACTTAAGGAGGCCTACATCCCTCAAGATAACATGAGTCGATGTAGTAATAGGGAGAGGGTACAAATCCCTCTCCCTCTCCCTCGCCTCCCATTCTAGTACAACATTGTACAGGTCCACCATCTGCTCCTGATGTTTCTCTCTACGCTCATGTCTCTGCATGATTAACATATGAAATACATCAACCTCACTCATACATAAAACATAAAAAAAAATCTACTGAATGGTAAATTTATCTATAAATACGGAAAAATAACTTCCTTCAAAAGATAAGTTAATTGCATTAACAGTGCGCCCAAAAAACAGCCATGCACCATCGGCGGTCCCCATATAGATATTGTGAGCATCGTGCCTGGTGTGTCAATGTAAATTAACGCACCGTGCCTGGTGTGTCAGTGTAAACTAGTGTAAACTAACGCATCGAAAAAATATGTTCTACTATGTTATGCGGTGCGTTGGAAAACAATATCGCACCAGGGCACTACACTACAACACATAGGCCCCGGTGCGTTACATTTATCCTACACACAGCTTAAAACAAAAAATAAATTAAAATATTAATGCATGTAAACAATTATTTAAAAATTAGCAAAAAAGCAATGTGTATACATTCACTACATGCACCGGTGCATGTAACGAACGTCGACGCACCATCACATAAACTTTTCCAAATTTTCGAGTACGGAACTTTTTATGGTGTGTCTTGGTCATTACTATCGCACCGCATACGATGCCACCAAAAATTTTATGGGGTGCACCACAACATAATGTTACATTTCTCAGTGGTGTGTTTGGTAAACATGAACGCCCCAGTGTGCACATTTATCAACGCACTACACAAAAATATATATGATAAGGGTAGTGTGCCATGTACTTTAACAACCCGGTGCGTTATTTGTACTTTGATGCACCACCCCACCAGTTATATGATTTTCTTCGGTGCGTTTATGTTTACCAATGCACCACCGAGAAAGGTAACAAGGTACGCGATGGGCCCTGTAAATTTACAGGTAGCACCATAGGCGATGCAAGCCGAACACTNTACTTTGATGCACCACCCCACCAGTTATATGATTTTCTTCGGTGCGTTTATGTTTACCAATGCACCACCGAGAAAGGTAACAAGGTACGCGATGGGCCCTGTAAATTTACAGGTAGCACCATAGGCGATGCAAGCCGAACACTTCGAACGCATCGTGTAGTTTTTTTTTTTTTTTTAACACTTAAAGTTTCACTGAAATTTTAAATTTTAATCCAGTGAAAACTTAAGTTATGAAGAAAGAAGGACATTACTTGGACATTTTGTCATTAGGGAGGCATGGTTGCGATGTACTAGAAAAACCTAAATTTTCCCACCGTTTGGAAAAATTTGAAATTCATGCACCAAGCAATAGACGAAAGGAAGGCAACCAAGGAAAGCACCGATGGAAGGGCACTTCAGATAGGCAAAGGTTGAACCAGTGCTTTTGAGATCTACAACACTGGAAATGGTAAAAATGATTTTTATCGTCGGTAATGTTTTTTTTATAAAACCCTGTTCCGGTGCACCCGATAAACAACTGCATTGGGGCGTACATGTTTAATGAGCACACTGGTTATGTTTTTTTTGTTAAAAAGGCCTAGCACTATGCACATGTTTTTGGGCACGCGTGCACACCGATGCGTTTACTACTACATATTGCATTGTCGTACATTTTTTGAAAAACTACAATGGTGCAAAAAAAATTGTTTAAGCATGACACGGTGTAGTATAATAATAGACGCCCTAGTGCGGTTTGTTTTGCATAGCGCACTACGTAAATTTGGAAATTAACCCTAACACGGTGCTCCATATTGGAGCACTGATGCGCATCGATGCGCATGATACAATAGAGTGCACTAGAATATATTTTTTGACACAATCATACATTAGTGTGTACATGTTTTTTACTTAACCATATAATGGTGTGCTCTACTAATAGTGCACCGGTGCTTCCAGTGTTACATTGCGCACCAAATATTTTTTAAAGAACGCTATTACGGTGTGTCGTTATTTTCGTAGCGCACCGGATAATATTTTTTTTATTTGAAATAACCTTGCTATGGTGCACTAGTTTTGAGGGCACTGATGCACCTGTTGTATAAAACGCATCGGTGTGTTATGTACTTATAAAATCATTCATGTAAAAGCATCCGCTAAAACCTTCGCTCGCTCATCTCTTCTAATATCATCCACTATAAACAGATTTTTGGGCTATTTTTATAGGGGCGTCTGCAAAAAGCTCTGCTACAGGGTCGTTGAGATCAATTCCTGCTTCTAAAATTTCCCTCCCCTTTTCTATTTTCCCAACTTCTCTTTTCCATTTATTTTCCCTCTTCTATACCTTTTCTTTTCTCCCTTCTCTTTTCCCTTTTCTAGTTACCATACTTAGTCGTTTCTAAAAAATGGTGGGTTCGTGGGTTGGCAGGCTCACGGATCTTCACCTCCATCCATATTCCCATATCATGAGTACGACCGCCCGTCGTGTTATTATTTACTTAACGATTTTTTGTAACCGCGAGATCGCAGGTTCAAGCTTTGATATTCCAAGTTTCGCAATATCCATTTTGCACCCAAATATCTGTGATCTACATTATGACTGGCAGACTTGTCGCGGGTACCGAGATCCTAAGTATATTTGTTCTCCTATATTGAGTTTGACCGACCACAGTGCAACACTTAGCCTTTTTTCGATCATTCACAACCGCGGGTTCATGGGTTCGCAGGTTGGAGATTCACAAAAGTTCCCAAATTCAAATTGCTCTCGTTCGTCCCCGCCATCTTCGTGTTTTTCCCAATACGCATTTAAGTATGGTTTAATGTTAATAACTCATCATGCAGGTTTCGTAAAGATCGTCATTAATAAGCGAAGGGGTCGAGGAGATTTCTCATTAAACCGCATTAAAGCACGATTTTCCAAAGATTATATTATTGGTATCTCTCTCAACAGTTCATTTCAAGTATTAGCTGGTTAAAAGAACACTCTTGTCAACCTATGGCAGCAACCACTCGACAACAGTTATGCGGTGATACTTTGAGTATTTTTTAGCGTGAAGACCAGAAATTCCAGTGGTCCAGAGCATATTCTTACTATTCATCTCCCTCTGCTAAAAAAGAAGTGATATGGCATCCGCAATTGCTCGTGTAGGGTGTGTCCTTGAGGTATTCGACTGCAAGGAACTAGTTGCATGGTGCATTGATAAATACGTACCGAGTCAACGAATCATACAACTCCAGGATCGTTCCCCCATCTCTCTTTCACTGCAAATATTGCGTAAGATGTTGAAGCTCCCTGAACCAACACTTACCTTCAAAGGAGAGGATTGCAGGGATTTCCTGAAAATGAATGACAACGACCTGGACCTCTTGCCTGAGTTCTTGGAGAATCCCACAACTTTCCTGGAAGACATTACCAGATTCAGGTCGACTCATTTAAAAACCCCTTTCGGGAAATTTATTGGTTGTTTACCAAGGTGACAGGCCAAGAAAGCACCACCACCATTTCCCGAATGATTCTTTATATTTTATATTTTACAGTTAAAGAGCAAGCTATTTTTGATTGGGGAAAACTGATTTCTATTGAAATCTCCTCCTAGTTGTCACAGTACAAAAAGGACAAGAAATTCTTCATGGATTCTTATTTGGTGTTTGCGATAGCATATTGCTGTCAATTTCCAAAATTGTCTATCTGTAAGAGGGTGAACTGTGAACTTGATCCAGTTACCTTCTGGTACCAAGCATTTTGGAGACACAAGGCTTCTTTACATTTTTATGAAGTTTACAGTGATTTTGTTTCAATTTTCAAAGGACTATTGTTTGGAAAAGATACCCCCAGGATATTTGACCAGGAAAATAATTTTTTGGATAAAAAGGGGACGTTAGAGCAGATGGAAAATCATAATGTTATCAGGATTTTCGGTTCCAAGGAAAATCCCTCTTTTCTTCCATACCATGTATCTAATAAAATGTTTATCACGGAAGTAGCAAGGCAGTATAATTTTTGGCTACAATTTTTCCATGAGAAACGGAAAAAGAAATTCATACCCTTTCCTTGGAGAATTGGAGACTTCATATTCAAGAATATAAACAAAATCAATGAGTTTGTGAACCACTTCCACAATGTCAATATGAAATATGTTGAAAAGATAAAGGGGTTTGACCCTAATGGAATTTCCGTGAAACATATGTTGGCAATAGAATTCAACAATTCATTTATTCATATTGTTTTGAGTGAAGAAGAAGATAACAACTTAGGCGCTCATGCTCACAATGTTGGTGACTTGAAACAATACTTAGTACTAATGAGTTTTACAAGAAGAAAGGAAAGGGTCCCAATGAGAAGAGCGTTGAGTCCCCAATTGTTACTCCTAAAACTGCCACATCTCAGAGCAATTCTCCAACAACCCACCCAACTAGAAAAGTTACCAATAGTATTTCAAGCAACGGAGGAGAAAATAATCCCCCTCCGGGAAAAATTGAGAGCTCGCACAAGCTTCCTCTGAGAAAAAAGAAGAAAAATGTTGTGCAAGAGGAAGAAGACCACCGCATAGAATGTGACATCAACAACTTCTCCCTTGAAGACATGGACCTCGAGGCGGATATCGAGAAAATCTTTCCCACCATTGATCAGCCGATAAATATGGCCCATCAGAATTCATCATTGGAAATCATTAAGAATGAGACCTTCAATGAAGAATGGTCATTTGGTTTTCAGAGCATTGTCTTTGACAGGGAATCCAAGAAATTGATTATTGAAAAAGGTGATATGAAGAATAAGAAAGGAAAATCTCGTTCATAGGTTGACCTAAGAGATATGCGTCCTTCCCAGATTTCTAAAATTGACAGAGCAACCGAGGATGCTCTGGATGACTCCATTGGTGGTATTGAAGCGAAAAACACGAAGTTGAAATAAAGGATCAAGGAACTAGAAGATGCCTTAATGTCTCTTCCACTTCTTTCCAGTCCTTTAACAATAGACAAACCCACCACACTCACTGCTAAATTGAAAGGATCTTCAAGCCTACTTACATCAGCCAGAAGCTATGTAGAAAGAAACATTAAGAAAAGAATGGCATTGATCACAGAGGCATGGAAAGTTTCCAAAAACATTGTGTCTTTTGACTCGAGGGCATATGCCTTCCATGAGTATTTGCAAGCTGACCTGGAAAATGAAGAAGGTTTTTACCTTGATGATGTACTGCATTTTGGAAACAAAGTTTCTAACATGACAGAACTAAGGAGAAGAGAGGAGGATTGACCCTCCCCAAGTCGGATAAAACAGTTGAACGTGTGCTGGAAAGAAAAGATAAAAAATTTGAATAATATTGTTCAAGTGTGCAGCCAAGCTATATCAAAGAGGGAAGAACTATTCAAGAGGACCACGAAGATAGACTTAGCCGGAAATACTAACGAAGTACAACATCCCAAACTAATTATCAACTCAATGTTCCTAACAAAGCAACGGTTTGATGAACAAGTTGATATTTTTAAAGGGTTGTCAGTTGAAAAGTTCTATGGTATACTTGAATATGATGAGGACAACATAGACAATTGGCTAGTGGACTATTCTATGAAGAATCAAGACATCAAGGAAGCATTACATGGTATTTCCCTTGATTTGAGAGACTTTGAGGGTGGGCTATTCAACATCAAAATCCATCATGAGATAAGCATGGCACCAATGAAAAATTATTTTGAACAGTGGTTCAAGAAAGCAATCGACAAATTGACCAACGAGGGGAAAGAAACAGTTGAGACGGTTCATGTAACCGTTAATGAAGACAATAAAAGGACACCAACAAGCAAGTAAAGACATGAGAGACCATCATAGTAAGTTTTTATTGATTATGTCTTTCTTTATTTATCAGTTCCTTCATCCAGTTACTCTGCTTCTTTGAATAGAAAGGTTTAACCGAAGACTGATAACTTATCTTTTCTTCTTTCTAGGTCTTGTTTTTCTTTTATCGCCCATCATCCTCCTTCTACAAGATTAATTCTTGTGTACATTTATTTTATGGTCTGTGGGAGCCCCAATCCCAGTCTTTAAGACAAACGCATTTTAAATTTCAAAGAATATGTAACGGACTATATATTTTTTAGAAATTTCAAGAGAGCTATTTCGAGATCAGTTTTGAGAGTGCTTTGTAACTCTGAGTTTTGAGTATAAAGTATTTAAGATTGATCTATCATTATCTTTATTTGAGATGTTCATGTGTCCACTCTGTTAAATTTCTCTTATGCATGTGGATCATCTTCTTTTTATTTTTATGTGATCATAAATATTTAGTTTAAACAGTGATGAATGTGAGGAAATTTTGCTTATTTTCTTTAAATGTGTGAAACTGTGCGGTTCCTGGTCCTTTCTCAGGAACTTTCTCAAAAAATAGAAAACAAAACATTTTCCTTTTATTTTTATTGCTATCTTTATATTTTTTGATTACCACGACAGACTTCTGCAAAGTCCCATATTCTGAATATCTAAAATCCTAAGAAATCTTAAAGTAAAGAAGAGTATCACCTCAATAAAAATGCAAGAGGTTTTACATCCTCATGAGGTTGTCGCTTCGGCCCTAACGGATTCAAGCGTCAACAAGGATTGTTTCCTTATAGTGAGGTCAAAGAAAATAACAATCTTAGGGACAATATTAAAGAACTAGAAGAAAAACTAATTAGCAATTGGGCCCTAAATAGTGTGGAACACAAATTGGATATCAAATCAATCAAAGTGGAAATGAATAAGCTCATAGAGTTAGACCATGAGCGTACAAAAGAGCCTTGAATCTCATAATTTTTGGTATAAAAGAATAGAAAGATGAGGACACATTAGCAAAAGTCGAGGAATCAAAAAATAATTCACAAATTGAATCAACTAGCATTATAGAAGCAAAAAGGTTGGGCAAAATAATTGAACATAAATATAGGTTGATTCTGGTTATGGTAAGCTCCAATGCCTACAAATATGACATACTTAGTAAAACTCCAAGCTTAAAAGGGTCTTGAATATTTATAATGGAGACCTCATTCCAAAAGATTGAGGTAAATTAAGGACACCAGAAAGGAAGGAAACTAGAAAATAATTAGAAACCAAAAAGTTAATATTAGGGATAGATACCAAAAGGATAACAATAAATAACAATTTGAGACACTTCAAAACCTTTCTTGGAATCCTAACCTTTGAAATCATCAAAACTTCAATGATATTGGAACGCTTCTCATATTGTTTTTCAAGAATCAAAATAACATTTTAAAGAAATCCAAGTAATATCTTACGTTTCTTAAGGTTCGATAGATCAATTTTTATCTGAATGGACATTAACCATCATCATCATCATCAATAATATTAAAATATAACTAAAATATCATGAAATTATAATTAGTAATATGTTGACCATAATTTATACATTTAACAATATACAATTATTGAAAATATATAATACACATTGGTGAGTATTAAATAGTGGTACATTTTTTCCAGGGAAAATATTTTCTCAATTATATTAAAACATATAATTTTTTAACATCTTCCAATACTCCTCCATAGGCCCTTTTCATGGCCACACTGAGAGAAAAGTAAATTGTTCCAAAAAAACTTACAAAAAGGAAGAAAGTTGCAAAAAGTCATCAACTCCAAGTCCATAGAGAAGATAGATAGAACATCTCCATTTCTAAGTACAATAACAAAAAAGAGTAGTTGTCAAAGTAAAAACAAAGAGAAATACTGTCGAAACAATTAAGAATCTCCATCAATGGTTAATGGATTATAAATTGTCTCCTAGGTCCAATAGCTCCATTGGTCCACCTATGATAAAAAATAGTTCCCTCTATATCAACGATGGCTTGCTTTGACGCTTCAGTGCTAAAATTTCTATAAATATGTTGGAAAGTAATAAACTGGAACTTCCCAGACAATGATAAAATTCTAGCTTTCCAACCTTCCAATAAGCTTACCTGAAGTTTGCCCTTCTTTGAGAGCCAATCAATGACTACTTTAGAATCACCTAGAAAATGGATAATAGGAAGAGCTAAGTAATCGGCTAACCAGAGCAATGCCCAAGCTCCCATGAGTTCCGCTTTAGTATTTGTACCGCTACCACAGTTTAAATTCCATCTATAAATAGTAGCATCCAAAACTTTAATAATACCCCTTGCTCCACACATGCTACCATATCCTTTGGTTGCACCATCAAACCATGCAAGAGCCAAATCCTTACGATAAGCGATCAGAATGTCCCTCAAAGGTTTGTCTTTTGGATGGACAATAGATCCAGAATGTAAAGCCATGATCTTATAGAGAACTACGTGAATAGACGGACTAGAATCCTCGAACAAAGCTTTATTATGTTCTTGCCAAATGTACCAAATTATATAAGTTGCAGTATGAGAAGGGACGGTCTTATCTAAATACCAAAACTTTAAACAATCTGATAGAGTGTTCCCAGACCAGATACTTTTCAGATTTAACTCCTTAGAAATTAAATTTCAGACTAAAATGGCAAAGGGACAGTAATTGAAAAGATGAATAATTGTCTCAATATCAGATTTACAGAGAGGACGGCGCCCGGGACCAATCCAACCCCTTTTCTGCAAAGAGTCCCAAGTTAAGATTTTACCCTCCATCGCCACCTAGACAAACAATTTCACCTTTAGTTGTGCCTTCCATTTCCAAATAGATTGTTTCCAAATTTCTATTTTCAACAGTCTTTTGGAAGAGATAATGCCCAAATAAAAATTCTTAGCAGAGGGTGATCCTGTGTTATCTCCACCAATCCACATAATATTGTCCCTCGTCTCATGGATGAGAGCTCTAGAATCCAATAAAGCTCTTATGTAATGATCCCACTCACGAGCATAGTCGCCCTCCAATCCCATATCATTGTTGCTAATCCAATAGGATGACAATGATCGATTTCCTGAAAAATTTCTGGCCTATGCTAGGGTAGTAATGTTTTTTTCTTTTAATACCGTCAAAAGATTACTAGAGATAAATGAGCGATCGCCCATTCCCAAAATCCTATCCTTACCTAGCTCAAGAAGTTTCCCGATCCCTGGTATCCAACTTAAACCATGTAAAATTAAATATATAACTTTTAAAAGTCCAGACCAGATTCTAGAAATCCCAGTCTTTCTGAAATATTGAGATCTAAGCCAATTAATCGTTGATGCCTGATGGAGATATTTGTCAATCACGGCCCTATGCCAAATGCCCTCTCCCATGAGGACTCTCCATAAAGTGTTTGCAGCCATAGAATTACTAAAGTCATAGATGTTACGGATTCCCCACCCCCTGAAAGACTTTGGAAGGGAAATCCGCTCCCAGATACACAGATGCATATTGTGGGATTCACAGTTCCTTTTCCAAAGGAAGTTGTACATGAGTTTCCTGAGAATTTTCAAAACTTAGCACGAAACAAATGTCAGGGAAAACCAATAGATAGGTTGAATTGATAACACTACTTTTAGGAGAGTAAGGCGGCCACCTAAAGACAACCACCTATAACACCAGTTATTTATCTTGTTTTCCAACTTTTTTATCAATCAATGCCAATCTTCCAAACGTAGAGCTCTAGCCTTCATAAAAAAACCAAGATACTTGAACCCTTGTTCCAACTCTAGAAATATGAAAGGAAAGAAAGCTTTGAACTGAATAAGATCCTGATCCGATAGACCAGCTTGGTGAAAAGTCGACTTCGAAGAATTTATCATTAAACCAGAAGTCGAACTGAAGAATTTAAGAACTTTATCTATTTCCCACCACTCATGCATAGTAGCACCTGTCATTATGATCACATCATCCACAAATAAAATATGCAATATTTGTATTGATCTAGAAACTTTAATACCTATCATTTTTCCCTCTCCGTGTAAGTTTTAAACCTGTGAAGTAAGGCAATGCATATAGATTCTTAAGCAAAACAGAAATTAATCAATGGCTCATACACATAGTACACAGAGATTTATACCGAAAACCCTTAACCATGAGAAAACCTTTCAACGCTTCATTGTATTAATTTCACCATTCACCATACAATATATATACAATGTTTTTAGGTATTCCCTAGATACCAAAACCCTAATCCCTTAATCCAGGATTAATTTAGAAAACTGCTAAAAATAGGAAAATCTACTAAAATAGAAAAAACGCCCCCAAAAAAAATCAGGACGTTGCGCGTAACTAGGGGGGGGCATACCTGGCCCCCCCTGGGACCCCCTTAGGAAGTGCCTGGCACACACGACACAAGGAGCACTACTAGAGGGATCGTCAGACGCAATTTTCGAATCTGACACGCCCACACACACACATGCAAAGAATATAACACATACCCAACATTCTCCCACTTGTTTTTTTCTTTGCATCCAGGGGTCCACAGGATTATATAGTCAATAATCCAAGGCAGCAATGCCCATTGTTACTCTAAACTAGGATAAATTTTCTGTGCTCACAGACTTTGTTAATGAATCTGCAACATTCTTCAAAGTATCAACCTTTTCCAGCAACACCTTCTTTTCTTCAACCATGTCTCTCACAAAATGATATTGAACATCAATATGCTTTGTCTTTAAATGATAAGTTGGGTTCTTTGCCAAGAAGATTGCACTCTGACTGTCAAAATATAATCTCACTGCTTG
>ML828992.1:0-17708 GCA_009831015.1 Picea engelmannii | reverse complement strand
CCTAAGCATTTTGGTCACTCCTTAGTTGGGGTTGGAGGTAGCCATGAAGCTCTACTACTTCATTCTGAATTGCTCTCAAAATTCAACTAACTCAATGTGTTGTCTTTCAAGATCATGATGATCATCTCTTGCTTCTTCTACCCATTGCCTCAAGCCCACTACTTTCTCATAGAGATCACTCTCACTCCCTTCAGTTGGACAGACTTCTACAAACAAACCGATAATGGGACCCTACATGTGTTGTCATACTTGGTCAACAATTCTTCACTCGGATTATATATCTGCTTCCTCAAATGCCAAATTTTCTTATAAATGCATCTCATATTACCTAGTGTGGCAAGGTGATTAAGATCTAATTCCATTTCTTGTTGGATGTAGAAAAATGTTGAGTAAGGGCACATACAAAGGTCTTTTGGTGATAGTGGGAGACCCTTGAAGCAAAGAACCCTCTTCATTTAGGAGAACAAAATTTGTACAATACTAGCCCCTATGTTGTGATATCTACTTTGTGTGAATTGAGAGCTTCCAAATTAAGTTTAAATGCTTAAGAGTGATCTGTAAACTTCCATGGATATTCCACTAGAACAGTTCCAAAGTGATGGAAATTGACAAATCAAAAAATATTAGGGATGATACAGTTTCAATTTATTTTAGGATTTGTCAAAGCTTTAGATTGTTTCAAAAACGATTAAATCTCATAAAAAAACTATTATTTTAAAATTTTGACCTATATAAAACTTTATCTAAAACTAATTTATTTTAAAGAATTTTTAATTTCTAATCATTTATATTTAAAGTTTACTTAATAATGTTACATTAATGTATCATTAATGTTATAATAGTCACAACAAATCTTGCAATATTCTGAAATCTTTTATATGCAATTTATTTCTTTCGATCCCATATTTTTTATTATTAACTTAATGCTCAAATTTATGGAAATAACTTAAATCTGAAAATGAAAGAACGTGCAAATGAACACACCATCCACACAAATGAACACAAGGTGTGACTTGGTAAACTTGATATAAGAGAAAAGGGGGTGCTACTGACCGCACCACTTTTCGATTTGGAGAATTTTGAGATATAAATGCTATTAACCTACATTGCTAAAACCCCACTCTCATTCACAAAGTTTCTTTTTATAATTTCGCCCAATCTTATAATACCATAACATCTCATTAAATGCTACAACATTATGCAAACTCTCATCTATCCTCATATGTGCAACATCATCGATAAGGAAGAAACCGCATAAGTAAAGAAAAAAACATACAATAACACTCGATTTATCTCTATTCAAACAACTACCAGAATGGTTTGTATATACCACTATGGCTGACACCGAGCTTTTTCGAAAAATACAACTAATTATGATTAAAATAAACAATTAGTAACATTTAAATGGGACTAAATTATAACTAAAAGACTATTAGTAATACGTGGACCATATTTTAATATATCCATATACAACTATCTCTATATTTCATTGATATTTGATATTTTCATATATGAAGGCCATAAGATATTAGCATCAATCAATAAGTCATCATCATCGCATGTGGTGAAGTGTCAAAATAAGCATATTAAATGACACTCAAAGCAACTTTTTTGTTTAATGGTATGGTTGAAATCTTCATTTAGGGTTTACATTTGTAATGTTAAACGTGGCTAATGATTCGATATTTTGTCCTTACCTAATATTAGGCATGACCATTTATATTAAGCTAAAGCGCATGATTAGTAACAAAGTGGTTAGAATCGTCTCCTAGTAGTTAGTTTTTATTTAAATTAAGGTTATTTAGATCCACGTTATTTTTATTTCATTTAAGGTAAGGAAAAAAAAAAAATTAGAAGTTTTAATTATTAAATATACGCTTAAAAAATGATGATTAGAGTTCCTATCAATCTGAAACCTTGATTGAATTGATTCAAAATTGGGTAAAACCTCATGGGATATTGTTCCACCATGCACAGACCTTGAATCATGGTACAACTTTGCACATGCTTAAAATTTCTTCCGGGTACTTATTAGATTTGTCGTTGGAAAAAAAGGTCCAATTGCTACAAGATTAACTTATTCCATCAAGTCTGTGAGAAATTAATCATTATATTTAATGATTATAGGATATATATCATGCATGAATGACTTGCTCTACAATGTTAATCCCAAATATGAGATTTCTTATGTTAGACTATGAAAGCCCCCTGTATGCTTAAATAAATAGTCAAGTAAGCTCTAAATGAATGGTTCACAATGCACAATACGTGTTAAAGTTTTGCAAATGGTGTAACAAACTAAGTGAACTTGACTATCGCAACAACTATTTGGTTAAGTATGTTTGGCCGAGAGTAGCCTTAGGATGGATGACCTTCCTGGAAAGTGTCTTCATAAAAACATTAAAATAAAATTATATAAAATGGTCACATCAAAATCAAAAGATCGCATGGAAAGTGACCATGAAAGTTTCTTCTTATGTTTTATAGTAAACAAAAATGAACAATGGCATGTGTAAGTTTCCACATGACACTTTTAGAAAATTCTATATTAAATGTTTTTTAATTTTATTTTCCGTGTTTTAAAAATAAAGTTACTCTCTCAAGGATTTAAATGTCCCATCAATAACCTCTTTGACCAAATAGAAAATGGGACGAGTGAAATTTAAAATTTCTAAAATTTGTTTTTAATTTTCAAAAAATTTAGTTTAATAATTAATTTTTGAAAACTTTGGAAAACATTATAAAAAATTCTATCATGAAATTGAACTATAGTCAAAGAAATTTGACTTGCAAATGAAAAGTATATTCTCTACGTTGACTAGGACTAAAAAAAGGAAAGAAGATATTTAAAAAATAAAATTAAAATTAAAAATTAAGCAAAAATAACAAAAAAAAAGGCATGAAAGGCCGAGGGGGGGCTTCCGGGAATCACAGCCCCCTCCCCTTACACTAAGCCACTCCATATGAATGATGACTTGGTAGAAAGGGAGGGACAACCCTCTCATTCCACAAAGACACTACTCAACCCCCACAAACACCCCATCCCTCCTCTCCCTCTACCCTTTGTCCTCGATCCCACCTCCATCTCTACCCCCCTCCCTCCATGTGCCCCTCCCCTTCCACCAAGTCACTACTCCATCCCTCCTATCACTCTACCCTTCATCCTTCACTACTCCATCCCTCCTATCATTCTACCCTTCATCCTTCACTACTCCATCCCTCATATCACTCTACCCTTCACCCTTGATCCCACCTCCCTCCCTACTCCCCTCCCTCTATATGCCCCTCCCCTTCCACCAAGTTTCTACTCAATAGGAGTGACTTGGTGGAAGGGGAGGGGTGGCCCTGCCATTCCATAAAGGTATTGCTTCATATCCCCCACCTTTGTGGAAATGGGAGGGGCACGGGGAGGAAGGTGTTAAAATATTTGATGTGCTCATTTTACCATAGACAATATCATAATATTGTCACCCAACCATAGGAACAAAACCACCCCCGAGCACCATAACTTTTGATAGATAGAATGATTACAAAAGCAACACTAGAACCAACAATTAACCAAGAGAGTGCATCTTTTTCCAAAGATAGTGCACCAGACAGAAAGTCCCAAAACCATAGAACCAGAACAATACCCAACTGCAATAGTTGCAGTTGAACTTCTTCCAAGACGTCACCAAACTTCTTCCAAGATGTCACCAAGAATACCACCAATAGATACTAGAAGGTAGGGCACATATCTTAGGCTAGATAGTGCTAGAGAGAGAGACCAAGAATCACCCAGAAGATACACCTTCCAAACTTGAAATTGCAGCTCTAAACTTGCACTAGACTTGACTGAGATAGTGAGTGAAGTGAGTGAGTGCAAATGAGCTCAAGCGCCCTCTATTTATAGTGCTCCTTGTAAACTGTCTATGTTGACTTCTCTTTCTAGAGGGTAATACTTTAATATTATTTATTTTTATTGAGTCGACTTGTCTTCTAGGGTTCTCACACATTTGTTTAGGGTTTCTCTTGCTTCCAGAATATTCTATTCTAGCCAAAGGTTACACATGGAGGTTAATACCTCCCGTAGCTACCATAATGTCAACACTCCCTCCTAGCTAGGGAGGTATTAACTATAATGGTCTCAAACACATCCATCCATTTCACATGGTATGGGCAAGGCTCACATAGTCTTGCATACCATTCTACGAGTAGCATCATCATAGCCACACTGGCTATCTCATGATCACGTAGATCAAGTCACGAGCATCATCATCACTATCCATCCAGCTAGAAATCACCTCCAACACTATCGGTTGGCATACTAGCCTAGGAAAACACTTTCAACAATATTGGTAGTCTCTATGGCAATCAGGCAATAGTAAACAGTTACTACAGTGCCATCCAATAGATCACAACAGTGTCGATCCATAATAGTACATAATTGTTATCCAATGGTACACAACCACTCCTAGTAGTGCACAACTACTATCTAGTGACACATGGTCACTAACAGTGGAACACATCCACCACAATAGTACATAGCTAATGTCCAGAGACACACAGTGTCCACTGCAATCAACTAATAGCTACATAAGCTATCTCCATGTGGTACAACAGTCTCCTGGAATCAAATCATATCATCGTCTACATCAACTCTCGAGGTCATACTCCATCTGAGTAATCGGGCATGATGTTGAATAATTCATGTGTTGGACTCACCACACTCAACAGAGTGGCTCGCATAAGTCACTCACTCAACAAAGTGATATAGGGACCATTCTTCTAATACAGACATACGTCCTATAAAAATGATTGTCCCAACAGATGTTGGAAGCCCCGCAATGAGCTACAAGGGTTGTTCTTCTAATCCGAAGATACGTCCTAGAAGAATAGTTGTCCTCCCAGATGTTGAAAGCCACACAATGGGCTACAAGGACCATTCTTCTAATCCATACATACGTCCCAGAAGAGTACTTGTCCTGGACCATTTTCCCTCTAGCCACTACTGTGAACTCAGGGAAAATGTCTGGCATGTACCAATATCCCAACTCTGGTCACTATTGTGAACTCAGGGAGATGGATTATTCTTCTAATCCGAACATACATCCTAAAAGAATAATTGTCATGGACCATTCTTCTAATCCAGACATGTGTCCTAAAAGAATAAGTGTCCATGGTACATCAACAATCTGTCAACCTGGACCATTCTCCACAGGGAGAATATCTATCCACCAACAATCTGTCAACTTGGACCATCCTCCATAGGGAGGATGTATGTCCATCAACAATTTGTCTTGCCTGGACCATTCTCCTCCAGGAGAATGTTTGTTTATAAGCACACTGACTATCCATGATTCCATATATTAGCACTCCCTCCCAACCGAGGAAGTCATATCCTCCCTTTCAACCAAGGGAGAAATCTCCATGAGTCCCAACTTATCCCTCAAGTATGGAAACTTTATCTTGGATAAAGGCTTCATCAAAATATCAGTTGTCTTCTCATCAATGGAGATGTACTGGAGAATCACTTCTCCCTTCTAGACTTTGTCACGGATAAAATAGTACTTGATATCAATGTGCTTCGAATTTTCATGGAACACGAGGTTCTTTGAAAGCTTCACACAACTCTCATTATCACAATATATATCACAGTCGAATCCAACACCTAATCAAATAGTCCAAAAATCATCTTACAGAGCCATATTGCTTCCGTACAAGCATCACAAGCTGCAATATATTCTACTTTTGCAGTGTTGAGTGCAACAGACTTATGTTTCTTGCTAGCCCATGGTATCATAATAGATTAACTGAAGCATATACCAGAAGTACTCTTTTTGTCATATGCACTCCCTACCCAATCTGAATCAATAAATCCATGCAGTTGTATGTCATTGTTTGAGACATATCTCAAACCATAATTTAGCATCCCACGAAGATATCTCAAAATGTGCTTTGCAGTTATCCAATGCTCGTGTCTAGGTTCCACTTGGAACTGGCTCAACGTGTTCACAACAAAGCAAATGTTCGTCCAAATACATCAATGAGACAATCAATTGTCGGTACAGGGATGAGGCTACTAGATCAGAATCAGAGTCTCTCAACTTCCTCAGATCTGTCACCATGGGAGTTGCCATGGATTTGCAATCCATCATCCCAAACTTCTAAAGGATCTTTACCACATACTTCCCTTTCCCTAGGAAGATTTCACCACACTTCCATCATGCTTCTAGTCCCAAGTAATAATGCATGAGACCAAGATTCTTCATATCAAATTCATAGGCTAGCTCCCTCTTACATTGAATAATGAGAGGTTCTACACCTATCAGAAACAAATCATCAACATATAGTAGTAGAATCATAGGTGCATCATTCACAACCTTGTAATAAAGGTTTGGATCAACATAGCTCTTAGAAAATCCAAGTCTCGTCAAGTAATTGTCAATTCATGCATACCAAGCTCTTGGAGCTTGCTTGAGTCCATACAAGGCCTTCTTTAATCCGCATACATGGGTTGCAAAATCGTGGGGTTTCTCCATGTATACTTCTTCCTCAATTACTCCATTGAGAAAAACGATCTTTACATCCATCTGATGTAAAATCCAACCCATGGATGTTGCAAGAGATATGATGGCTCTAATAGAGGTATATTTGGCAACTGGAGAAAACATCTCATCATAGTCTTCTCCCTCCTGCTAGGAGAACCCTCTAGCCATGAATCTTTCCTTGTATTTATAGATACTCCCATATACTGCATGCTTTATCTTGTAAACCCATTTTGAAGTTACTACAAACTTTCTTTCGGGTCTAGGCACAATTTCCCATACATCATTTTTCACGATGGATTGATATTCTTCCATCATAGATTCCTTCCATTCTTTCTTCTTAGCTAACAACCAAATATCCTCAAGTGTTCAACACTTGGATTCTTTCTGGAGAAAGCTTCTTCTGGAGTCATGTTCTTCAATATATGATGAGGACTTCTATTCTAAACATATACGACTAGCATAGCTACTTCTCCCCATAGAAACATGGATAGATTATGATCATTCATCATTTCCTTGATAGATTCTTCAACGAAACGGTTCTTCCTTTTTACCACACTGTTATGTTGAAGCTTTTATGGGACAATTAGCTCCCTCTTAATCTCGTCTGTTTTACAAAAGGTAACGAGCTCCTTGGAGGTGTATTCTCCTCCATTAAAATCTTGATTTTCTTTTATATGAGTGAATGATGTCCAAAAACTCCTTTTGCTTTCCACGCTTCCGTTAGAATTGGTACTTGGTGAGATCACCTATCTCACCACTTGATGGAGTCATGTGCTCCATGTTTGCAACTGTCGCTATAGCTCCTTCTCAGAACTACCTCTTGTGACCTGCCTGGAACAAGAAATATCTCCTAGAGGAGATGTTAATTCATCAAACAAGTGCAATAAGCATCTATATCGATAATACTTACATGCAACCAAGTAAACCTAGCAGCAATAGAACCTTTCAAAGATTGTTGTCACAACTATAGTGTTTACATGTACTGTGGCAACTATCAAACCTGATATGTGCAAATTGAAACTTAACAATTTGATCAATCAAACTTGGAACCTGGAGCCTCAACTGCTAGCAAGGGTGCACTTGTTCCTTTGAATGTAATGAGTCCAAGATCACTACTTGGACAAGATCTCTTGTACATCCCCTACAAACACACTCATGCTTTGCTGGATAATATAACTTGAAAAGCATATGCAAGTACATACCTTTGAAATTTGTAGTATCATTTAGCTTGTCTTCTAATATGAAACTAGACACCATATTGACAAGAAGAAGTTAGAAACTGAATAAAAAAGGTTCAATGATTAGAACAAGCTAGAAACCCTGAAATTTCAACTTTGACCACAAAATCAATTTTGACCAAAAGTCAACCTTTGACTTTGACTTTGACTAATAACTCAAACTTGATTTTTTTGCTGGTTGAGGACACCAGAGGGTGTGCTAGGCTAGGGTGCACTAGAATATCCAAAAATTAGGTCCAATGATTCACTTAAGGTGCCCAAAGAATTAGATTAGGGTTTGTTTCAGCTGCAAAATCAAAAACCCTAATTGCAGCTGCAACTAGTGCTACAACGAGCTTGACAAAGAACTCTTGCTCTACCTTCTAGTGGTTAGACAATTATGAAGGTAGTGTGGGCCCATAACCTGTTAAATATTCGATGTGCTCATTTTATGATAGACAATATCACAATATTGTCACCCACCCAACCATAGGCACGTAGCCTGTAATATCCCTAAGACGAGCCCCAGTTGTATTATGAATTGTAAATGTGTTTTGTAGGTTGGTGAGCCAAGCAATTATAAGTTCGTAGGCTTATGTGTTATTAGGCCGGAGAGCCTAGGTGTTAAGGGATAGGAGCTTGTTTTGTACATGTAAATATTTATATTATTAATATAAAAACATCGTTGCGTGTAGACCAACCACAATAAAAGAGAATGGGGGATTAAGCTCCACTAGGTTGGGTAAGGGAGAGGGGGATGAGAGGTTGTAAAGAGGGGTTAATCCTAAGGGATTAATTCCAAGAGAATAATATTTTTTTATTATTCCAAAAGCTGTTTAAAAGGATATGTTTTTATCCTAAGTTCCTTGGGGAGGACAGGTGACTTCCAAAGGGAAAGGAACATGCTTCATGAGAGACAGGTGTTGGCTCAGGCACATGCAAACTTAAGAGGGAAATTCTTTCTATTGGGACACACGCAGACACTCAGGGAGGCACTCACGCACAGGGAGGAACTCACTCACAGAAAGGGGTTCATGCACAAACATATTTTGCTCCAACGCTCTCATCATCTTCACTAGGCTAGACGAGTCTGCCCAATCTCTCCTCACGAGTTCACTCATGCACAGAGAAAGCACGCAGCCATCCAATTCCACCATTGTTGAACCCGTGGCCATTATGCACCTCTGTAATTTACTAAGTCGTCCCTTGCCTTACCCGACTTAGCTATTATAGTTTGAAGAGGCAGGTTTCCAAGCCTGTGGTTGAAGAGGAAGGTTGTCAGGAATGTGAGCAACTCTCTCTCTAGGTGAGAGAGGTTGTTGTGGGTTGAAGAAGCAGGTTGTCAAGCATGTGAGAAACTCTCTCTAGGTGAGAGAGTGTGTTGAGGAAGTGAGTTCTCYTGGAGGGAGTCTCGTAGYTGCTACATAGCTCTGAGAATTYCGGTYCGRCCTGTTGTTGAAGCCYAAGGTAAGGGAAGTGGAGCAGTCGATGGAYTGTGTGACAGTGAAGGTGTATACTCCTGGGGTGGGACAGGCATGTGGGGAATGAGAGTCTRTGAACAGTGGGCGTAAYTGGRTCCTGGGAGAGAATCCTTCCTCTTAAACYGTGTGACTTTCATATTGACCTTGCCTAGCCTAGGAATCCCTTTCCCGATGGAGTTTAGTCCCARCTCGGGGGTGACCCACTATTGAGAGTGATGAGAAGTGTGGTCTAAGGCTGGGAGGTTCGTGGAAGGTCTGCACGCAGTTGTGGTTTTACTCCAATTAAAAGATAAGTATCATTTATGTGCTTAATTATGTATGGTATGCATATTTGTGATTCTTGAAATGTTATCATGTGTTTTGTTGCATGTAGGAATTACTCTCAATTCCATTTGAGTTTGTATGGTAGCAGTAACTCTGTGTTATTTGTTTTAATTTCATTAGAAATGCATGTTATATATATGTGTGTGTGTGTGTGTGTGTGTGTGTGTATGTTCCTTTGTGGCGTTGGTCAGCCTGTTGGTGGCTGGGGACATTACAAATTGATATCAGAGCTAGTTGAGCTAAGTGAACTGTACAAGTAGTGGCATTTCCCGACCTATTGGTGGCTAGGGACGTTACAAATTGGTATCAAAGCCATGGTTTCAACACTGAGCCTGGATGGGCCATGTTAATGGAAGTTGAAGCAAAAGTTTTGGAAAAGAATTGTTGTCGAAATGGACAAAATTCAATTTCAGAGCCCATGGTTCCTACCCGGAACCTGGAGGGGACACGAATGAGAAATTTGGAGTAGGAAGTCCAGAGAATTTTGATGTACATAGTGCTAGAAGGGAATTGAAAGAACACTTGGAATTTGTTCGGAACACAAGAGGCGTAATAAGTTTAAGAAATGGCCACAGAGAAAGAAATCACAACATTTGTGGTGTTGGGGCCATAGGATCTATTCGGGAGAAGGGGAATCCTTCACGACCGTCAGATTTGGAGAAAGTGCAGAAGGTTTAACCTAGAATCCCTTCAGACTTCGCGACTTCGGTGAAGTTAGGTGCAAAAATAAGAGAAGGGTCAAAGCCCGAAGCTCCAAAGTCCCGGAGGAGATCTACACCAAAGATCTGGGGATAAGCCTTACTATTGGATCAAGCCAAGTTAAAAAGGGGAAAACACAATGGTGAAGGGAGAAATCCCCTGAAGCTCCAAAGTCTAGAGTTAAATCGGACCATCTGTCAAGAGGGACACGTGTCAACAGATTAGCTTGTTCGAGATTTCGACGTTCGGGAGAATTAGTGTGTGTGGAGGCAAGAACTCCCTAAGCTCAAATCTTTGAAGCCCCGAAGAGCCGAAGTAGTGAGTCATGATGACATCACCTAGAGGTGACGTGGATATCTCCTATGCCTTCCACGTGCCCCCACTTGGAATGTTGACAACTGTACTATGTGGATCTGGAGGGTAAAGAAGTCCAGAAATTTGGAATTCGGGAGACTGGAAGGAAGCAGGCGTAAAAACTTCCAAAGCCCGAAATTTCAAAGTAACGTGGCATGATGATGTCATCAGGAATGATGTGGACCCATGGGATGTGTGATACATGTCAATGGTTTTTAGACTTGCCAAAGATTGAAATGTCATTTGGAACGTGACATGTGTCACCTGTCTGAGTGGGCCACGTGTCCGTTTATAATGTTTCTCCATGGGGACCTCCTCTCGAGTATGGGTGGTGGGGCCCTGATGGTCACAATGGTGCATGGCACCAATTGTGAAATCCAGAGACTTGAGACTCCGGAAGAATTTTTCATAAGGGAACGAAAGGAAGAACTTTCAAAAGTTTTGTAACGTTGAGGTGACGAGACATAATGATGTCACTAAAGGTGACATGGAAGTGTTTGAAGATTAACGGTTCGGGGTGTTGGGGGTGTGAAGATGTGAAATCCTCTGAACTCCTGGAGTTCATATGCCTAAAGTTCCACAGTGGGTGTTAGTCGTTGGATGTTGGGTAGTCATGGACTGTTGATCCACCCTACTTCGCGAGTTCGTTAATCCGGAACTGCGAGAGATTTGTGGTGATGTGCTTTGAAAAATTCTGAAGCCGAAGGCCCGAAGTCCCGAGTAAGTGCCTATTGATCTAGTTCTTGGCCAAAACCCATGTTCGCATGGGTTGGGGGCTAAGAGAAAGGGGCTAGTGCCCGAAAAAAAATTATTGCAGAATAGAGAAAATATATGCGGGGATTATTGCTTGATCGAGAACCACAAAATGAAATCTGAATGTTTTCTTGAATCATATTGGTTTATGAATACTGTGGAATTTGTAAATTACTGATGGTGTGACAAATTTCGGTTGACTTCACATTGTGTTTGCAGAGTTAACGATTGTCAGAACCGAACTGAATTGTCGCTTAGTGCAGAGAAATGGAGGCACATAATGCTTCCGGTTCAGAGAATGAAGCTAGAGAAATGGATGTCCATTTGGGAGTTGAAGGATCAAACTCCAATGGGCATGGATAAGAGATAGATAAGGAGGGATACATGATGAAAATCATTGAAAGATTGCAGAAATATGTCCAGACTCACCGAGCAGATAACAGAAAGCTCATGAAAGATAGGGAACAACAGGGAGAATTCAACATAAAGTTGATACAGAGCTTGAAAAGGATATAAAAGAAATTGGATAAGGAGAGTGAATCCAGTAAATCAGGAAGTCACAAGTCCCCTGACGAGAAGAGGAAATCAAGGAGTGTTGGCAGACACCATCATCACTCCCAAGGGCACTCCAAGAGGAGGGCACACAGTAGTTCAAGCCCATCTCCTACTAGAAAGCACAAGAGATCTGGAGTGGATGAACTGAAGGGTGAAATGAACAAGATTAAGCCTCCTACGTTTGATGGAGAGAAAAAGAAGGAGGAAGATGTCGAGACATGGCTGCTTGGCATGAGGAAATATTTCCAACTGCATAATTATTCCTCTCATGTAGAAGGAAGAATTGCAATGTATGAACTGAAAGGAAAGGCATCCATGTGGTGGGATCAACTTGTGCAAGTGCAACACATTAAAGAGAAAAATGTTACTTGGAAGGAATTCAAGAAGTATTTCGAAAATAAATACTTGACTAAGAGATATTATGACAAAAAGATGAAAGAGTTCTTTGAACTCAAGCTGGGTAACATGACCATTGATGAATATGAACGAAGGTTTTTGGAATTGTTGAAGTATGTCCCTTTCATCAAATATGAGACTGTCAAAATTCAAAGGTATCTGAGTGGACTACCATCTTCCATCGGTGAAAAGGTCCAGTATGATGATCCTAAAACTATGGAAGAAACTATAAGGAGAGCAAAATGCTTATATGGGCAACAAAGTGAAAAGCCCACTTTCCGGAAGTCTTGGGAAGACAAGAAGAAATTCAATATGGATCAGAGGAAGAAGGGAACTAAGCCATCCTTTTTTAGAAATATCCCTCAAGGAAAACTAGGTTTTAGAGAGCCCAGGAAGGCTGAAGGTTTTAGGTGGGAAAATTCCAAGAAAGCCACCTATAGAATGTTGGGGTTGTAAAGGAAATCATAGGTACAGAGATTTCCCCCACATAAATGACAAAATGAGAGTTGTCCACAATGTTCAACAGGCAGAAAAAGTGGAGGACATGGGCAGAAGTGTACCAAGGATCTACGCAGCCCTGGACAACAAGCAAGCAGAATATCAGTCACATATGATTGAAGTGGAAGGTATGATCAACAACCAAATCATTACTATTTTAATTGATTCAGGAGCTATTCATAGTTATATATATCTTCGAATGGTGGGAAGTTTGCATTTACCAAGAAGCAAGCATGGAAAATCTTGGTTGGTGCAGTTGGCTACGGGAGCCAAGAGAAAGGTTGTTGAGTTGGTTAAGTCTTGTCTAGTGGACATGAATGGACTGAGCACAAGGGTTGAATTGAACATCTTACCTTTAGGTTCCTATGGTTGTTTAATTGGGATGGATTGGTTGTACCAACACCATGCCATCTTAGACTGTCGTAACAAGGCATTCACTTGCCTGGATGAGGAAGGAAACCCAAGGAAAGTGTAGGGAATCCCAAGGGTAGTTACTGTCAAAGAAAACTCAGCAACACCACTGAAGAAGTGTTACAGGAAGGGATGCCAAATATTTGCAGCTCATATGGATGAAGCACCTAAGGATAAGGTGTCAAATATTGAAGACTATGCAGTGTTAAAATATTTTGAAGATGTATTCTAGAAAGTACTCGGACTACCCCCGAAGAGAGATATTTATTTCTCTATAAACCTGATGCCTGGGGAAGCTCCATTGTCAAAAACTCCTTACAGAATGAGTACACCAGAGATGAAAGAACTACAATTTCAGCTTGAAGAACTTCTGAAGAAGGGGTATATATGCCCAACTGTGTCACCTTGTTCATGAAAAAGAAATATGGGACATTGAGATTGTGCATCGATTTCAGACAGTTGAACATAGTGACTATTAAGAACAAGTATTATTTGCCAAAGATCAATGATCTCTTTGATCAGATGAAGGATGACAAGATATTTTCAAAAATAGATCTCAGGTTAGGGTACCACCAGGTAAGGATAAAGGATGACAAGATATTTTCAAAAATAGATCTCAGGTTAGGGTACCACCAGGTAAGGATAAAGGATGAAGACATCAGCAAGACCGCCTTCAGAACAAGGTATGGTCATTATGAATTCACAGTGGTACCATTTGGGTTATCAAATGCTCCTGTTGTTTTCATGTGCCTAATGAATGGTGTATTCAGAGAATATATAGACAAGTTTGTCATGGTCTTTTTGGATGACATCCTTGTGTATTCCAAGTCGGAGGAAGAGCATGAACATCATCTGAGGATGGTATTGCAAGTGCTAAGAGTGCACCAACTGTATGCCAAATTGAGCAAGTGTTAATTTTATCGAAAGCATATCCATTATTTGGGGCATATTGTTTCAAAATATGGGATAGTCGTGGATCCTGAGAAGATAGAATCCATCAGAGAATGGTCAACGCCGAAGAATGTGACGGAAGTCAGATCCTTTATGGGTCTAGCTGGATATTACAGAAGGTTTATTGCAGGGTTCTCAAGGATAGCTCACCCCATCACTTCCTTGCAAAGGAAGGAGAAGAAATTTCAATGGATAGAAGAATGTGAGAGAAGCTTCCAACAATTGAAGTAGATGTTAACCAGTGTTCCAATCCTGGGGATTGCAGATATAAATGAAGATTTTGTAGTATGTGAAGATGCATGCAAAGAAGGACTAGGAGGAGTCTTCAGCCAGAATGGGTTTGTAATATGTTATGAATCCAGAAAATTGAAAGAGCATGAAAAGAACTAGGCAACTCATGATTTGGAGTTGGCAGCCATTGTACACGCTCTAAAGAAATGGAGACATTACCTCATGGGAAAGAGGTTTGAACTGAGGACAAACCATAATGGTCTGAAGTATTTGTTTGATTAGCCAACCTTAAATGCTAGGCAGAGTAGATGGTTGGAATTCCTTTGTGAGTATGACTTTGATATCAAACATATCAAAGGAAAGGAGAACAAAGTCGTTGATGCACTCAACAAATGAGTGCATGAACTACATGATACGACCATTATCATGTATCAAAATGATATTAAAGGCAAAATTCCAGAAGCTACAAATGCAGATTTGCAGTACATGGAATTCGTGACAAAGCTACTGCAAGGTAATATGCTACAGAAAGTGGAAGATTATAAATTGGAAGTTGATGGAACACTCATGTACAAAAACATAAGTTATGTACCTAATTTTCAGAAATTGAGAATAATGATCTTGAAAGAAATGCACAATGTGCCTTATGTTGGGCACCCTGGATATCGAAAAACAGTGGCAGCAGTCAAGAGCCATTACTTTTGGCCAGGTATGAAGAAGGAAATTGCAGAATACATCGCCAGATGTATGGAGTGTCAGAAGATCAAGGTTGAGCATAGGCACCCAACTGGGTTGCTACAGACATTTCTCATTCCTGAGTGGAAGTGGGAAGTGGTGACAATGGTTTTCATCACAGGATTACACAAAACAAATAAGCAACATGATTCCATCATGGTGGTGGTGGATAAGCTTACGGAAGCTGCCCATTTTATTCCATTGAAGACCACTCACAAGGCATCTAATGTTGACGATATCTATATGAGGGCAATAGCACGATTGCACGGTATTCCCAAGACAATTGTGTCTGACAAAGACCCAAAATTTACCTCAAAGTTCTGGAAGGGGTTATTCAAAGGGTTTGAAACGAATTTGAACTTCAGCACTGCTTATCATCCTGAGTCTGATGGGTAGACAGAGAGGGTGAACCAAGTGATATAAGATATGCTAAGGATGTATGTGATGGAAAAATCATCTAAATGGGAAGACTACCTACACTTGGTAGAATTTGCCTACAACAATGGGTATCAAGCATCACTGAAGATGCGCCCGTTTGAAGCACTTTATGGCTGAAAGTGCAACACACCAATAAGCTGGGACAACCCAGCTGATAGGGCAGTGGTTGGGCCAAAGTTGCTCAAGGAAATGGAAGAGAAAATGTTGAAGATTAAGAAGAATTTGAAGGCTGCCCAAGACAGGCAGAAAATTTATGCTGATAAGAATAGGACCCACAGGGAGTTTAAAGTGGGTGATCATTTTTTCTTAAAAGTGAAAGCCAAAAGAAGTTCCCCGAAGCTGGGAAACTGTTCCAAGTTGGCAGCCAGATATTGTGGGCCATTTGAAATCCTAGAAAGGATTGGACCAGTTGCATATATGCTTGCATTGCCTGCATCCATGACTGTACATAATGTGTTTCATGTTTCATTGCTTAAGAAATATATACCTTATGCTAATCATGTTATTGATTGGAATGTGATTCAGGTGGAGTGAGAAGGCGTCTTGCAAGTGCATCTGGTGCGCATATTGGATAGGAAGAGAAAACAACTCCGAAATCGAGCCATAGGGATTGTAAAGGTCCAATGGACCTGGTACGGTCCTGAGGACGTGACATGGGAGCATGAGGATGCTATGCGGGCTGAATACCCACATCTTTTTGAAGATTTTGAAAATCTTGTTGATGTTGTGTAAATAAGTTGCACTGTGGACAATGAAAAAATAAGGGGAGGGGATTGTAATATCCCTAGGACGAGCCTCGGTTGTATTATGAATTGTAAACATGTTTTGTAGGCTGGTGAGCCGAGCAATTATAAGTTGGTAGGCTTATGTGTTAGTAGGTCGGAGAGCCTAGGTGTTAAAGGCTAGGAGCATGTTTTGTACATGTAAATATTCATATTATTAATATAAAAACATCGCTACGTGTAGACCGACCACAATAAAAGAGAATGGGGGACTAAGATCCACTAGGTTGGGTAAGCGAGAGGGGTCTGAGAGGTTGGAAAGAGGGGTTAAGCCTAAGGGCTTAAGTTCAAGAGAATAATAATTTATTATTATTCCAAAAGATGTTTAAAAGGATATGTTTTTATCCTAAGTTCCTTGGGGAGGACAGGTGACTTCCAAAGGGAAAGGAACGTGCTTCATGAGCGACAGGTGTCGGCTCAGGAACATGCAGACTTAAGGAGGAAATTATTATTGTTGGGACACACTCGGTCACTCACGCATAGGGAGGAACTCACTCACGGAAAGGGGTTCACGCACAGACAATTTTTTCTCTCACGCTCTCATCATCTTCGCTAGGCTAGACCAGTCTGCCCCATCTCTCCTCATGAGTTCACTCATGCACTGAGCAAGCACGCAATCATCCAATTCTGCCATTGTTGAACCCATGGCCATTGTGCACCTCTGTAATTTACTGAGTCGTCCCTTGCCTTACCTGACTTAGCTATTGTGGTTTGAAGAGGCGGGTTTCTAGGCCTGTGGTTGAAGAGGCAGGTTGCCAGGCCTGTGAACAACTCTCTCTCTAGGTGAGAGAGGTTGTTGTGGGTTGAAAAAGTAGGTTTTCAGGCCTATGAGAAACTCTCTCTAGGTGAGAGAGTGTGTTGAGGAAGTGATTTCTCCTAGAGGGAGTCCCGTAGCTGCTACATAGCTCTGAGAATTCCAGTCCGGCCTATTGAAGCCCAAGCTAAGGGAGGTGGAGCAGCCGATGGACTGTGTGACAGTGAAGGTGTATACTTCTGGGGTGGGACATGCATGTGGGGAATGAGAGTATGTGAGCAGTGGACGTAAGTGGCTCCTGGGAGAGAATCCTTCCTCTTAAATTGTGTGACTTTCCTATTGGCCTTGCCTAGCCTAGGAATCCCTTGCCCGGTAGAGTTTAGTCCCAGCTCAGGGGTGACCCACTACCGAGAGTGATGAGTAGTGTGGTCTAAGTCTGGGAGGTTCATGGAAGGTCTACACATAGTTGTGGTTTTACTCAAGTTAAAAGATAAGTATCATTTATGTGTTTAATTATGTATGTTATGCATGTCTGTGATTCTTGAAATGTTATCATGTGTTCTGTTGCATGTAGGAATTACTCTCAATTCCATTTGAGT
>ML828991.1:47850-60274 GCA_009831015.1 Picea engelmannii | reverse complement strand
CCCTCAAACCTTAGTCGACCCCATTGCCCAACATAGGCACTAGTCTTAGTTGACTTAGGAAAAGGGCTGACTCTCATAATAGATTAGACTTGCACTTTGCATTGCTGCTTGATCATCTTAGGCTAGTTTCCCCCCTTTGGCCTGTAACGAATTAAAACTAACTCCTAGAACCTTTAACTCTAAAATTAAATCAGTAACTAGGGACTACCCCCCTTGGCTTCCCTAGGAGTAAGCCTAGAAGGAAGAAGTTCCAGTCAAGGTGACAGTGTGGACTTGGAACTTAGACATTGTGTCTCCGAGGGCACACTAAGTGAGTTGGACTTAGCTCACGTTAGCAAGTGTGCATTAGGATGGCAACAGGTCCTTTAAGTTTTAACAAAGAGAGGCTAAAGGAGGCTAAAGGGTAAGGATGAGGCTCATTTTGTTCACTTTCTCACTTGAGAGATTTGGGTGAGGAGAAGAGAAGTGAAGAGAAAGAGAGAGTGAGGGTTTGGAGGCACTTGGGTGCATTCTTCAGGAGAGGAAGAGTGCACAAGGGTTGGAGCTTGGCTTCTTGAGCTAGGAGGGTGCAAGCTTGTGTGAGAGGGTACTTCCATGGACTTGGGGGCACATGCATGAGCAAGAGTGCATTCTAGGTGGAGAGGCGCACTTATATGAGCAAGGGCGCACTTGCTTGAGGTGTTTGCAAGGCTTGTAGAGGGCGCACCAAGGTTGTGAGGAATCACCTTGGTAGAGGAAGGGATTTGTGTGAGAGGGGCGCAACCAAGGCAAAGGGGCACATGTGTTGAGGCTTGTACAAGAGGAGGGCGCACCAAAGAGAGGGGGTGCACTTGTTCAAAGGCTTCACCAAACATCACAAGGCTTCTTCAAGGGAGGCACATTCTACAAGTGGGTAAAGGCAAAGTCAACTCAAGGCAAAGGAAAGAGGCTAGAGGCTTAGCAAAGGAAGAAGGGCGCACCAAGGCAAAAGGTGCCTTTGTTCAAGGGCTAGCAGGCACATCTACAAGGAACTCCAAAGCATCCAAAGTTGGGTTGCTATGGTACCAGGTTCACTTGTATTTATTTCCTTGTTGTACTCATGCTTTGAGATCTCCAAATATATACATCTATCTCTAACTGGTTTTCCCCATGGGGGCTTTTTCCAAGGTCATGTTGACCAAAAACATGATGTGTTCTTTTGTCATGCATGCTTATTTATTTTCAGCCTTATTAGTTGTTAAAGATCCTAGAGGAGTGTTATATGTTTTAAGGTATTTGCATGTGCTAACACTAGTTACGAAAACACTTGCAAGGGCACCTTAAAAGAGCATTTAACCATCAATTTGAATGCAAAATGTGGGGCAAAATTTTCAGAACTGTTTGCTGTCCTAAAACAGCAGCAATGACAGCTTTGTTATCTCAAACTTAGAGCCCAACAAGAGGTCAAAGACAGACCTGTTGAGCAGCCTTCTACTTCCTTGAAAATCTACATGGTATCAGAGCCTCAGGGCAAGCATGTTGGCTGATTGTTGGAGCATTCAGTGGGCAGATTTTTGTGGAGAAAAGATCAGATCTGTTGGCTGTTTTTCGACAGCAAGTTTTCAGTCCAAAACAACGAGGAAAATCAGATTTGAAAGTGCCTTAGTTTTCATGCCTATTGGGCAAATTTACACTTGGTTGGCAGCCTCATTTTTTACACTTGAGACTAGAGTGTTTGAGGCTGATTTTAGTTGTTCAGAGTTGTTCAGATTTTGCTTGGTTATAGTGTACCAGTTTTAGCATCAGATGGCAGCATTGGCGGTGGCAGGTTTGAGGGTAGAGGATAGACTGGTGGGCACAAGTAATTGGTCGCCTTGGAAGGCAAGGATAGTGATGATTCTGGATGAGGGAGAGTTATGGGAGATCGTGGAGAATCCCGTAGTACCTCCTACAAATGTGGTTCTCTTTGTTGAGTTTCAGAAACAGAACAAGAGAGCTAAGAGAACAATCCTTGATGCGGTGAAAGACCATGTGATTCCTCACATTTTTGGCAAAGGCTATGCATATCAGATGTGGCAGCCTCTTTGTAGTCTTTATCGGAGTCCTAACCAGAATCACAAGATGGTGCTTCAGGAGAAGCTGAGGGGCACCAAGATGGGAAAGACAGATACAGTTACTTCATACCTCTCGAGATTCACTCAGATTCGAGATGAGTTGGGTGAAGTTGGCGATATAGTAAATTCCTTGGAGTTGGTACGGACAACATTGAATGGCTTTACCAAATCATGGGAGAGTTTTGTCCATGGTATCGTGGCCCATGAGCATATGCCCAGTTGGGAGAGGCTCTGGGACGATTTCATTCAGGAGGAGACTAGGCGTGGTTTTGGATCTACTAGTCAGCAGCAGGGTGTTGAGGATGGGGATTGTTGAGATTTGGGTACCTTGGAAAGTGGTCCCTGTTATCGCGCAATTTGTACTTGTCCCAAAGGGAAAGGCTAAGGGAGGCAAATTGGCATAACAGGAGGTTATCCTATCACTGTCACCTTAATAAGATACCTCCTTCTATTTAGGGTTGATGGCCCAGGGTAGACGTCCCCAGTGACCTAGGGGTTTGAGAAGGCAAAGGTTAAAGTGCAAAGGTTAAAGTGTCTATAAAGGTATCCCCTCTCACAAGTCACACTAATCAGAAAGTCCCAAGGTTTTAACCAATGAAGCAGTGATGTGCTTATATGTACTTGCCCAGAACAAAGCAACAAGAAAACAATATATTTTGCAAGTACAATTTGATGTTAGTGCTTCATAAAACCATGGAGTTATCAATAAAAGCAATGTTGATGTAAGATGAAGCAAACAAAAATTTATAACAACAATGTTTATAAGATAATAGCTTCACAATAAATGCCTTAAAAGAGCTTCACAATGACCAAAAATAATAACTCAATAATAACAATGTAGTGGCATTTGTCAGAAGCTAATTAGGCAGTGTATAAATCAACTTTGTAATTTTCTTTTAAGTGCTTTTATTGCTGCAATAAATAGTTGTAGCTTACTTTTGTAACAACAACAAGTAGGTTAGTAAATTAGTCTACTCTAGGGTTAGGAAATGTTAGTAGATAGCTTGAGGTAAAAGTTTTGAGAGTTGTTTTCATCAATCAATCAAGTGCAAGGCCTAGATCAGTGCCTTTAGGGTTTGTTATCGCACAGTTTGTAACTTTGTACTTGGAAGGATAAAGGAAAGGTAAAGAAGACAAACTAACGCAACAAGAGACTACACTATCACTGTCATCTCAATAGGGTATCTCTTTCTATTTAGGGTGGTAGGTCCAGGGGAGACGTCCCCGGTGACCTGGGGTTTTGAGAAGGCAAAGGCTTAAGGCTAAGTATAAGTTATCCCCTCACAAGTCACCACCGATCAGAAGGTCCGGCTAAACAGCCAATAAAGATAATGATAACCAGAAGTGTACCTGCCCGAGACAAAGCAACACGAAAACTATATATGTGCAAGATCACTTGTTGGTTAGTACTTCATTTTCAAGTAAACTATCTGGCGACTCCACAAACCAAAAAGAGGTATAATAATCCTCCTTTGTCTTTCAGAAGGAAGCCTCCCAAGAACTCTCCTATTGTCAAATCACTCTTTGGGAAAAGCCTTCCTTTAAGAATCATGTCTAGCTCTCAGACCGCTACAACGAACCCAGCCAACAATCAAAGACAATGGTTGTCTACTCTTTTCAAACCATTAAACATGTCAACCATACCAGGCTACCCTAGGCAAATGCCACCCAAGTATGAGAAGTGGTTGCCTAAATTCACCGGTACTGATGCAATCAGTGCCGAAGAGCACATGAGCAACTTTTGGGCGTTTTTTCAGCTTCATCCCATTAGTGATGATGCTGAAGATCTAATCATGAAGTTGTTCTATGCTACTCTTTATGATGCCTCAAGGCGTTGGTACCTGAGCCTTCCCGATGGAAGCATCAAAACCATGGACAGACTTGAAGAGGCCTTTCTCAAAAGATGGAGTGTCAAAGAAGACCCTAACATGCTCCTCACTCGACTGAATAACCTTGCCAAATATGAAAATGAGTCCATTCGGGAGTTCCATACTAGATTTGAGACTTTGCTGCAAAGGATCCCCGTGAGCCATCCTCTGAAAGATGACTACCTCGTCCACGTTTACACCAGATCTTTCAATGGCCAACTAGGGTATCTTCTCAGAGATAAAACCCCCAATCCATTCAGGAAGCCCAAGAGCTCGCTACTAAAATAGAGGGAAACCTCCTTTCATCCAAGATTGAGCCTTTTGCTAATGCAAGGGGGAGAATAGACACCAAACCAAAAATAGTTCACAACGTTGAGCCTACTTCAGAACTGTGTGCCAATATCGCCAAGCTTCAAGCCTCTATGGATGGTATCATTAAAAATCAAGAGCAAATGATGAGTAGGATTGTCAACTTGGAAAGATCTCAGACCCAAGCACCCAGGGTCCCGTACAAAGGGAAATTCCAGAAGGGGAGCCAATTTTATAAACCGAAGAATGAGCATGAAGTTCCAAACACCTTGGCCCTTGCAAACGTTGTTGATGAAAATCCTTGGTACCTAGAATGTAGTGAAGCACCTTGGGAGCATGAGTGTCCTTACAGTAATGGCCATCAACAAGTCAACAACATGGACCATTTCATGGAGTTTCCTCAAATAAATATCACCGATGCAGAACATCAGGAAGTCGTAAAGGAAGCAGCCAGGTCAACAAGGATGGCGGTAATAAACAACCTAGACCAGGAATCACGAGAGAAGCTAAAGAAACAAGAATTTCAGGTGTACCGAAGAAAGAAGTTGAACCAACCCACCGCTGACCAGGCAAAGCCCTCACCGGCAGAGGTACCTCTTCCCAAGACATCCAAGGCTGGGAAGGTTGACCTAAACTTTGACCTCGAAGGGGCTTTATCAAAGATGCATGTAAACGTCCCCCTAAGAGAAGCAATTAAGATCCCGTCTATCAAGGAACGCTTTGACACTTTCTTTCTGGGATCAGATGAACCCATGGACCCCCCTATTATGTTGCAAGTTGATCACTTCAGGGTCCAATATGGTGAGAACCCTCCTTTCTTCATGACGTTAACAATGAACGGCAAGGGCATCAACAATTGCATGTTAGATACAGGTGCAGGTGCCAACATGATGTCACTTAAAGTCATGCGACAAGTGGGTTTGAAGGTCACACAGACTTATAGAAATGTATGTGGCTTCGAATCTAAAGCCATACCCACACACGGGGTGGTTGAGAATGTGGAAGTTTGCCTAAAGGAGTACCCGGAGAAGATAGTCCACATTGACATCGTGGTAGTTGATGTCCCAAATGTGTGGGGAATGTTGTTATCTAGGAAATTTGCTGCAATGTTGGGTGGCACCCTTGAGATGGACCTCACATTCTTAGAATTGCCTTTGAAAAATGGAACGATAGGCCGTCTCCTCAATGTGTCGATAACCGGAGACCATGTGCAAGATATTACTCACCCCGTCAATAATAACAAAGCACAAGACGAGATGATACAAACCCTTCAAAAGTATTCTCCAAAAGATATGCCCTTTGCAACGGAAGAGGACTTTGATCAGATCAAATGGCCTAAGAAAGAAGAATACCAACAACTCCTAGATGAATTCAAGAGCAAAGAGATTGGGACAGTGAAGATATTAAAGAAAGTTGAAGATGGCGTACAAATCCGCCCATCCTAGCAGGAAGTGTTTACAGCAGAAGCCCACCCTCCTCCCTCAGCACAATACACTAGGGTTGTCCAAGGGACAACCAAATACAAAGTCAGAAAGTACAAGGAAGGAGACATGGTATGGATGTGGGATACCCTTTAAGGAGAGCCAACTAATGTGAAAGGAAGCGCTCAATCATGTCTCGGACCCTTCAAAGTTGGAATGGAATCAGTTGACGATTCATATTACTTGTCCACTTTGGAGGGAAGAAGGCGCCCATTACCTATCAGCAGGCACCTCCTCAAACCCCACCAAGGTGGGGGGACCTGACTTCACAAGTAAGTAGGCATTTTTGCATTCGTGTATTATACCATTTGCATTGCATGTTAGTTTGTTTGTATATTCACACTTATTGATTGTTTTCTTTCAGTCTATATATATATATATATGTTGGGGTGGCATTGCCACCCTAATTTTGTTACTAATACCTCTATCGAGATTGAGCAGGTCTGCAGGTTATGCCAGAGATGTTGAGGTTCTCATGCGCTCTACAGTGAGCACATGTCCCCAAGTTGGAGCCAGATGTTATCCCCACTTTTTACGGATAACTAGGAGATCATGTCTCGAGGCCCACAGGTCCTAGACATGGAGTACCGAGAGCAGGATTGACCTGCGCATGGCCCTGGAGGGCCCATCATCTTTTGTCTTGACAGCAGCAGCAACATCCACCACCATCGGATTGGTCCTGTATCAGAGGAGGTTCTTTCTCCATGAGGTAATTGGTCCAGGTATCATGGTATGTGTCACTTTTGATCATTGAAACCTTTAAATATATGCATTTGATTCCTCTTATCTCTAACGACTGCTTGGATCTTACATTTGCTCACTTGACAATGTTTGGGGGATTTGACAGGGTGCCCTAGCAAGCTTGTGTCTGTAGGTTTTGGTTTGCCACTGGGGGGATTTCTGAAGAGCCATCATCCGCTCCCATCATACCACCACTCTTACATATTGTTTCCCGCTCACCTATGCCATTCCCCTTGTCCAGGCATTGGGTTGTCCTACTTCGGGACTGCACCTTACCTCGTGGGAAGAAGGGGCTAAAGGCCCAGAAGGTAAAGCACGATGGTAAAAGATAAAAGCCTAAAAATCAACTTCGAGATGCTTCGCCCAGGGATCCCCGAGAAAGCAATAAAAGGCTTCTCAACAAGAAACAAGAGGGACCCAAAAAAAAAATAAAACAAAGACCTAGTCAGAGGATAGGGGGTCTCATCATGAGCCAGCCTATTAGGTTCATGGGTACCTAGCAGTATGACATTGCCACCAGTTGGTTACCATGCCAGGGCAGTGACTCTTGGTTGCATGGCCAAGGGAAAGGGGGTCTCATCACGAGCCAGCCTTCTCATTTCTGCAAAAGTACTTGTGGGTAACATTGTCAGCTCTGGTCACCATGCCAAGGCAGTGTCCCCTGATTAGCTCTTGAACAAAAAAAGATAAAAAGAATAAAAGAATGAAAAAGAATAAAGGCAAGAATGGGCTTGGAAAGAATGCATCCATTACAGGTACAACTCGCCTTCTACAAAGGCACCCACAGGTAACACTAATGCGTCCTTGGCCCTCACTGCACCCACTTGCTTGGACATCCCCTGACCATATCACCTCACTTACATGGCTTGGATGAGGTCTTTCTGGGAACTTTCTTTTTCCTGTGGACACTAGCCCAATAGGACGCCTTGTCCTTTTCCCCAAACTTGTATTGCAAGCCTGTGTAATGCCTTTGAGCTGTTAACTGATCTATTAGGGGTTTTATGCATATGTTTATTAATATTTATGATAAAATGTGATTGACACTGCTATGATCTTTGTGACTGATGAGCCCATGGAGGGCGTAGTTTTTGATGTGCAGGACCATACCCGACGGACAAGTACCATCTTGGACCGGTACACATGGGGAGATGATCAGTTCGGACCTCCATGGGGCTGAAGAGCCCACCAGATGGATGTTGAGACCCCATCAGTGGGCAGAGACAAGACAGAGATGGAACCAGCGCTTTGCACTAGAGGAGAAGAGGACGTTCCACCAGAGGCACCTCGACAGAGCTTGACCTAGGGGGGATGACCCTTTTTCAGTGGAACGTTGGCCTTGGAAGGCCTAGGACGTCACCCATCATAACCATGATGTCATCCAACAGTATGGATGTTTGGGAGGCAAACTAGACAGTATTGGTGCGTGTGGCAGGTTGGAGAAGCCTAAGGAGGGCTAACGTTTTGCTCCAGGATGCCCCATTTGCCCTAAAATGGGCTAACGTCTCCCTTGGAGGGGCTTTTATTCTCTTTTTAGCTCAATTAGGGTTTTATTTTGACAATTTAATGTAAAACAATATGATTTTGGTATTTTGGCCTTGTCGGCCTTTTACATGACCTAAAATGTAAAATTAGGTCATGGAATGGTATAAATGAAGGAGTTTTACCTTCATTTTTTCATCACAACTTACTTACTCATTAGTGAGGTCTGATTTTTACGCCCTATCTTGGGTCTTTGGCTGAATTAAGTGATGCGCACTTGTTGAAGGAAGATATTTTGGCATATTTTGGCTTCTCTCTTGAAAGAAGGTGTTACAACTAGGGTTTGCACATTTATTTCTTGGTGAATTGTAAGTATTTTTCTGCAAAACTTCTTTAATGAATGGTTGTAGTTTAATTTCTTGCATGTATTTATGATTATTGCTGAACAAAAACCCTAGGTGACAAGCACACAAGTAGGTCCTTGTCTCATGTCCCCTGATAGAGAGATTTTCAGCCATTGAAGAGGAAAAAGAGAGCCTAGTCGTAGCTACACTCCTTTCTCCTTTTCTCCCTTTGCTAGTCATACATGTTTTGAGCTCCAGTGCCAAGTCCCACATCCTCAACTTTCAGATGTGTGTGGAAAGATATTGTAGGGGTCATGATGAAGAAGACGTAAAGATGACTTTGTTTGTATATTCTCTTGAAGGAGATGTTGCCGAATGGTTTACTGATTTTGCCGCAGCTAAGTTTAGCACCCTTGAGGAAATACTAAATGAGTTTAGGAAAAGATGGGGTGATCAAAAAGAACATAGATTTCAGCTTGCTTCTCTTACCACCAGTCATAAGAAAGAAAATGAAACTGTGGTAGAATTTAACACTAAGTTCAATAGCTTGGTGAAAGGCCTTCATAGGGATATTAAGCCTTCCAATACTACAATTTTGATTTATTATATCAAGGCATTTGAAGGTGAAATGAGGTATGCCTTAAGGGATAAGGATCCTCAAACTTTAGAAGCAACACAAACTACAGCTGAAAAGATTGAACAAAATATGTTGGATGCTAGGAAATCTAACATTCCTGGTTTTACTAGAGGGTCCTCTTCCCAACTCCATGATGAGAAGAAGAAAAATGTTGAAACTCAGAAACCCTCTAATGATGGCATTAAAGAGCTCACTCAATTGATTAAACAAATGGAAATTAATCATGCTAATCAATTGAAGGAACATGTTAGTCAGATGAATGCCATGCAGAATCGGTTGATAGCCATGGAAAGGGGCCAAGCTAGTAGGCCCCAACATAGGCCAAATGACAAGTGGCCTAAGAAGCCCCCTCCCCAAGATCGAAGACCACCAAATCCATTTGAATCCACTAATTGGGTTGACCACCAGGCTATTCATTATTGTAGACCTTGTGAGCAATTTCATGATGAATCGACTTGCCAAGTTTTCCTTCACCTTTATGATGAGACGGGACCTTATGGATTTTCGAATGAACAAGTTAATATGTTTGGTCATGAGCTTAATGTTGGCATGTATGATTGGATGAATTCTGATGAACTGAATGGGGGAGTAGAAGACATGAATTGCATGGGTGATGTTGTGGTGGATAAAGTAACAGAAATGTTTGGTCCTAAGCCTACTCCACAACAAGTAGCTGAAATGGCTAAATTTAAAGGCATTACCTATCAAAGGAATGCGAACAAAAGTCAAGACAAAAACCAAGAAAACATTCCCAAGATAGCTCCAACCTCCCCTAAGTCAAACATGTATGCAAGTTCAGAATTAAACATTGATTTAGGAGGATGGTTAAGTAATGCGAAGATGTTGGTGCCTGTGTCGAAAATAATGAAGATTCCTTCTCAGAGGTTGCTCAAAGCCATAGATTGTCCTTCTCAAAAAAGTATTGACATTCCACCAACAAAGACTTATCAGGATGCACCTATGATTCTACTAAATATGGATAGGGGGAATCACAAGAATAGACCCTTTTTCCTATCCTTGCTCGTGAATGATTTTATTCTTCATAATTGTATGCTAGATTCAGGAGCCACTTCAAATGGTATGACTAAGAAAGTAATGGAACAGTTGAACCTAAGGATATCTAGACCTTATCATAACATTTGTGCTATGGATAGCAGGACAATTGAGGTGCATGGTTTAATTAAGGGGTTACAAGTACACTTAGGTGCATTCCCAGATATCATGATTGAGATGGACATTGTTGTAATTGATGTGCCTGATACTTGGGGTATGTTGCTAAACAGAAAGACAGCTACAGATTTAGGTGGTAGTTTACAAATGGACTTAACTTATGCCACCATTCCAACTCCAAATGGTTTAGAGTTTAGATTGAATAGAGAGTTGGAAAGAAAGCATCATGTGGAAGATCCTAGGAAAAAGGAAAATGAGATTGTTTTTTGGGAAGTTGAAATGGAATGTTATGAGATAGAATATACTTCGCCATTTACTAAGATGGAACTTAATAGCAAACCCCCAAGCATTTGCAATGTTTGGGACCCCATGGATTCCTTTGATGGGCTTTTTCTTGAGGAAAGTATGGATTAGACAGATAATAGTTTGTCTGCTTCAGAATCAAAGTTAGAGTTGGATTTATCAGTTGAAGATGTGTCATCAGCTCAACCTTCATCAACGGAATCAATTAAATGTCAGAAACAGTTAGATGGGATTCTTGGGCCACATCCTCCTTACTTAGCAGAAATTCGGAAAGTGAAGGATAGAATAAGTAATGAGAATCTAATGGGAATTACTAAGGATGATAAGGTTAATATTGATAAAGTAAAGTATGTCATCCCTAGTAAAAGATGGGCCAAGCCTTTGAAGGAAAAATTAAGTTCACAAATTATGCACTTGGCACCTATGGAAAACCATCAGAATTTTTTTAAGGGGAACTGCCCCAAGTGGCCTAAGGTTAGAAACCGGGATTCACATGAAAGAATAAACAGTCAGCATAAAGTGTATCCGTCTTCTAGCAACTCTTCTCAGCCAGTGGGACGACATAAAGTCAGACATGCTAGTGAGAGGACCCCTCCTTGAAGTGTTTCTTCATATGGCAACTTGGTGTCCAAAGGGACACCCTCTGTAACGTATCTCTAACACTTTTCCTTGTATCTTCAATTTTGTATTGTTTCATTCATTATGTTGATATGTATTTAGAATAATTTCTATATCATAGATTCATTTTGTAGTTGTAATGTTGTACTTTAGTTATTTCATTATGAGGATGTTGTTTATAGCATTTCATTTATTTCATTATGTGTATATGTGTGCTTATATTGGTTATTGGTGAGCACCTTTTTGTAAATGCTAGATTCTCGTATGCTCTTCATCCCATGTGAGAAGATAGAACACACGTCCCCATGTGGAGCCAAATGTTGACCGCCTATTCAACTAGGGGGTCAACTCCATGTGCCATGAAGATATGCATCATCAAATGCTAATATGTCGAAGACGGTTTGGTTCTACTGGGCAATTTATGCCTCCAGCACAAATTTTTGTAAACGGAATTTTCGCACCCCTTCGTGGGTTAATAATGTAATAGGTCTGCATGGATTATAGCTAGGTCAGGTACCTTGGGATGTCTTCATTGGGAGAGTTCCTTTCACTGAGGGTTTTTTATCCTCAGGTTATCAATTGGGCTTTTCAGCGTGGTTGATTTCCCTTGAGTTTTTCCCTCACACCTGCAATAATTCCTCCAAAGTGGTGAAGGGCATTCTAATGGTCTCATCCTCTGGTAGCTAGTGTTTAGGAATGATGTAAATGACCATGCAAGACATCATAGAAAGTTTCGCGGAATTGCGTCGAGTCTAGATAGGTTTTCTTTAATTAATTAAATTTAATTAATTTTCCTAAGGTTGGGATTTTAATTATTTAATTAATTAATTGTTTTTGAGCAATTATTGTAAAAACTAGGCCTTTGGGTTTTTGATAGGGGTATTTGTGCTCAAAAGAAATGGAAAGGAACCCCCTACACCCCTGGGTCAAGTTTCATCTCAGTCGGACAAACTTAGCTAGGTGTTTGTCCACCCGGAGTGTCAGTCAATCAAAACAACAATTTTAATTGCTAAGTATGACATTGCCGAAATGTCAAATTTTGTAATTTTTGGGTTAATGGGGTAATGTATTGATGGAAAAGAGCAAGAGGGATGATCCCTAACCTACCTGTTATCCCCGCCTTTTAGGGATAACTAGAAGATCATGTCTCGAGGCCCACGGGTCCTAGACATGGAGTACCGAGAGCAGAATTGACCTGAGCATGGCCCTGGAGGGCCCATCCTTTTCTTCTTCCATCAGATTTGTCTTGTCAGCAGCAATAACATCCATCACCATCGGCTTGGTCTTGTATCGGAAGAGGTTCTTGCTCCATGAGGTAATTGGTCCAGGTATCATGGTATGTGTCACTTTTGATCATTGAAACCTTTAAATATATGCATCTGATTCCTTTTATCTCTAACAA
>ML828991.1:21057-31729 GCA_009831015.1 Picea engelmannii | reverse complement strand
AATGCATACATAAGAAGGTTATAACGATCAAATACGACACATACCATGATACCTCGGACCAATTACCTCATGGAGCAAGAGTCCTCTCTGATGCAAACCCAGGCCGGTAGTGATGGAAGCTGGTACTGTTGACAGGACAAAGTTGGCTGAGAAGAAGAAAGATGGGCCCTCCAGGGCCATGCTAAAGTCGCTCCTGCTCTCGGTACTCCATGTCTAGGACCATGTGGGCCTCGAGACATGATCTCCTAGTTATCCCTAGATATCGAGGATAACAAGTACTTTCACGGAAATGAGAAGGTTGGCTCGTGATGAGACCCCCTTTCTCTTGGCTATGCCACCAAGAGCCACTATCCTGGAGTGGTAACCAGCTGCTAGTAGTGTCATACCCCTAGATGCCCATGGACCTAATAGGCTGGCTCGTGATGAAACCCCCTATCCTCTGACTAGGTCTTGTTTTATTATTTTTTTATGGGTCCCTATGTTTCTTGCTGAGAAGCCTTTTATTTCTTTCTCTAGGATCCCTGGGCGAAGCATCTCGAGGTTTCATTCTTTGGTTTCTATCTTTTGCCAGCTGCTTTTACCCTCTGGGCCTTTAGCCCCTTCTTCCCACAAGGTAAGGTGCAACCCTTAAATATTTGACCAATCTTAATGCCCTGACCAATGTAATGGGATGGATGAGTGGGAAAAAGATGGAAAGTGGTAAGTATGGCGAGAGCAGATGATGGCTTCCCATGAATCCCCCCAGTGGCAACTCAAAACCTATGGGCACAAGCTTACTAGGGCATCCTGTCATTCCCCCCAAGATATGGTCAAGTGGATAAGGATAAGATCCAAACAACCGTTAGAAAAAAAAGGAATTGAATGCACAAATTCAAAGGTTTTGAGGATCAGAGTGACACATACCATGATACCCGGACTCATTACCTCATGGAGCAAGATCCACTTCTGCTACAGGACCAGGCCGAGGTGATGGATGCTGTTGCTGCTGACAAAGTGGAGGCGCCGAAGAAAAGAAAAGATGGGCCCTCCAGGGCCATGCTCAAGTCGATCTGGCTCTCGGTACTCCATGTCTAAGACCTGTGGGCCTCGAGACATAATCTCCTTAGTTATCCCTCCAAGTGGGGGATAACATCTGGCTCCAACTCGGGGACATGTGCTCACCGTAGAGCGCATGAGAACTCCAACATCTCTAGCATAACCTGTAAGTTTGTAACCTGCTTGATCTCATCATAAAGCTATTAGCAATCATTTGGGGTGGTGATATCACCCCCAGCTGATATATATAAAACTGAAAGCAAAAGCAAGCATATGTACAAATGTGAAAGAAAACTAGTCTATCATGAAATGCAAACGGTGTATACAATGAATGCAAATGCCTACCTACTTACCTCTACTTACATGTTGGTTGAATCCTAAGTGTAGTCAAATAGCCAGTGAGACCATCCTAGCAACGTCTCCCCATACATGCCCTTGTGCTTCATCATAAACCAAAGTAGCGATAAGCACAAAAATAACATGAGTTAGAAAATGTATTGTATCAATGGGAATTGTAAGGTCTAGCTCATGGAGGCGGGTGGGAGGGAAAAAGTGATGCCAAGACATACTCTCAGGAGAGTGCTCAATCCATCTCAGAAAAGGATCGTGAAAAGTCAAAGGTTCAAAAGACCGACTCGAGGAGTCTGAATGTTGGCTACCTTGGATGTCTTCACAACTTGAGGCCTGAGAAGGGATTAGCAAGAACTGAAAGGGTCACCAACAATTCCTTATGGGGAAGCTGGAAAACTGTGATAATAAGCTTCTTCTTGAGGTACTCAACTTTCCCCTAAAATCCAGAATGAGTTTTTGTCTTACAGGAGACTTGGGATAAGGGACATGTTTCCAAACCATACCTTTAGTGACATAGCGAGGTAAAGTAATCAAAGGGAGGTGGAAAATCTTATCACAAGTATCTTGCTTCAGGGAAGTAATTTCCTCACTTCTATCAAGATCTGAGCAGAACGATGGTTGATAACTTTCTTCATAGAATAAAACTAAGTGCTCAGAGGAATAGTCATCAAAGTCCTCAAGGTATGACTGAAAATTATTAGGAGAGCATAGCATCAAATCATCCTTGGGTGTCTAAATAAAATTGGTAATCATATCATGTTCTTGTTGCCAAATGTCAAAATTCTTATTAACTTCATGTGATAAAGGCAAAGGCAACTTTTGGGAATGACCCTCAATGTCATAAATGGGATCCCCATCATATCCAATCACATCCCATTTACGCTTCCTGACATGTATGAACTCATTAATATTATCAACAAAGTCATCATTTTCATCATAACATGAAGGTTTTAGAAAATCCAACACTTCTCCACTTTCCACATCATAAGATAGAGAATTCTTAAAATTTTGGAAAGGGAAGTAACTCACCTCGCTTACTTCTTCCTGTGTAGGAGCTTCAAGTATTCGGATATTTTCATCAAAAGGAAGACTTGCCTCTACATTTTCAAGCTTGTCCAGGGGCTCCATTTCTTCTTTACTGTTTGAATCATAGAATAAGGTATCATCAAAAAATTGGAAAGGAAAATGACTCACCTCATTCTCTTCATCTTGTGTAGGAGAAATAGGATCTTGGAGAACTTCGTCAGATGGAGGAGCGATCACCAGTGTTTCATCTTCATAATTCACTTCTCTAGTTTCACTGCATTCTATCGAATCATGGAAGAAATCCTGCCCCTCTTCAAGGGGTTGACAATTTTCTTCATAAATCTCTTCTTTCATATTAGAAGGTTCTTGGTATTGAGCATGATATACATCTCTGAGATCTTCAACAATCTCAGTGGTGAATCCTTTGTCCTCTAAGGCTATTGTGAGATTTTGAAGGGCATCTTCATACGTTTGGCAATGTGGTTTGCAAAGTCAATAAACCTACTGATGAGGTGTACGAAAGATGATATACCCCTATCTTCGCAACAACCCTTAAACCAATCTTGCAAAAAGGATGGTAGAGAGAGTATGAATAATTTTACCAAAACATCCTCCCCTCCCAATTCTATCTCGCTCATATACTCCAAAAAATTTACGATGTGAGGAGTTGGGAGGCCCCAAAATCTTAGAGGGTTGCTTAACCATTTTGTATCAAAACAAGTTGGGTATCCTTGAAGGCTTTTGAAATCAATAGTTGGATACACTTGTTCCCAGGACGCCATGATCCCATAACTTGGAAATATCACAGAGTTGAGAGTAAGGTGACACCTAGGAAAAGGTTAGTGAAGTCGCCAGATAATTTTCTTGAAATTATCAAAGGAATAAAGGAATCACCCTTAGTGGAGTCGCCAGGTAAGCTTTGTAAGATAAGAACTCTTGAGGAAAGGCTTACCGAAAAAGTATCGTTCTTTGAGGAGAATTGACTCAGTGTTCCCCGGCAACGGCGCCAAAATGTTATTGCACAATTTGTACTTGGAAGGATAAAGGAAATGTAAAGAAGACAAATTGACGCAACAGGAGATTACCCTATCACTGTCACCTCAATAGGGTATCTCTTTCTATTTAGGGTGGTAGGCCCAGGGGAGACGTCATCGGTGACCTGGGGTTTTGAGAAGGCAAAGGCTTAAGGCTAAGTATAAGTTTCCCCCTCATAAGTCACCACCGATCAGAAGGTCCGGCTAAACAACCAATAAAGATAATGATACACAGAAGTGTACCTGCCCGAGACAAAGCAACAAGAAAACTATATATGTGCAAGAACACTTGTTGGTTAGTACTTCATTTAATCAAGGACTTTCTAATATAAAGCAATTGATCGATAATATTGATGAAGCAAATCAATGATGTATAATAGCAATAATCACAATATATCACTTCACAATAAATGCTTAAGAAGAAGCTTCACAGTGAGAAAGTACAATTTATCATCAATGTTACAATATCAACATTCATCAGAATCAACGCATTTAGCCAATCTTTCAATTGCTTATAAAAGGATTAAATGTTGCAAATTATTATAAATCAAATGGATAAATGGCAGCAATATGGTTAGTAGGTAAGTCTAAGCTAAGGTTAGAAGTTGTTAGTAGTTATTCAAGGGTATTGGATGTTTGAAGTTTTGTGATCAAAACACTCAACAGAGAAGGTCTTAGATCAATGCGCTTATAGGGAAAATGGAGTCAAACTAGCTGCAAAAGTTGAAGGGACAATATGATAATGGCATGGCCAAAGACAAGAGGGATATGATGGGTGAAATGTTGTTAAGACGAGGCTTCAACCATCAACCCTAGTGGAAGACGACTCACTAAGGTGTAGTAACCCTAGGACTTAGTGCGTCTTCCTCCTTCTTTAGCTCAAAGACAAGGTAAAAAAGGGCTAGCTTGAAGAGTAAATAGTAGGGTGTTGCAATGGCAAGGCCCTAGAAATTATCTTCAACAAATAAAATAGCTAATTGGCATAATCTAGTAGGGACATGAAATAAGGACACCAACATGTGCTTATTCCCTAGGGTTTAATTCAGCAATTTCATTAACAAAATGCAAGTAAATGACTATAACCATTCAAGTAAGGGAAGGATTGCACAAATTCACTTACATTCACCAAGTATCATCAAGCCAAACCCTAGTTGTAAACCTTCCAACAAGAAAAATGCCAAAAATAGCTAAGATAAGCCTTCCTTGAACAAGTGCACCACAATTTCAGCCACAAACCCTAAGAAGGGAGCAAATTTCAGACCTCACCAAGTGGTGAGTGAAAGATTGTGAATAAAAGAGAGTTTAGCTCTCTTACTTATACAATAGCAATGACCTTAATTAAATTTTAGGTCACAAAAGGCCGACAAGGCCAAAAATACATAATAATATTGTTTTTACATTAAATGTCATAATCAAACCCCAAATCAAGCAAAGATGAGGACGTCATGCCCTTTTTAGGGTGATATTAGCCTTTTTAGGGCAACGTAGGCTTCCTGGAGCAAACCGTTAGCCCTCCTTGGGCCTCTAGAAGCTGCCACACGTGCCAAACATGCCACGACTACCTCCCAAAACTCCCATATCGTTGGATGACGTCATAAGATGTCCTGGGTGATGTCATGGGCCTTCCAAGGCCAATGTCCCAGTGGAGAGGGCACAACCCCCCTGGGTAAGGCTCTGCTAGGCTGCCTCTGGTGGAACGTCTTCCTCTTCTCCGGTGAAAACCCTCTGATCTGTCTCTGTCCCCTGTTGGGCTCTCAACATCCATCTGATGGGCTTCTAGCCCCATGAAGGTCCGAACTAATCATCTCTCCATGTGTACTTGTGCATAATGGTACCTGTCCGTCGAGTATGATCCTGCACATCAACAGATACGCCCTCCATGGGCTCATAAGTCACAGGGATCATAGCAATGTCAATCACATCTAATCATCAATATTATTAAACATGTGCATAAAACCCCTTTTACCCAGTCAGGTGCTCAAAGACATTATACAAATTTGCAAGCCAAGTTTGGAGGAAGTGACAGGGCATCCTATTGGGCAAATGCTCATTGGATGTGGGGTGTTTCCGGGAGAAATCAAATCCAAGCCATGTGAGTGGGTGAAGTGGTAAGGGATGTCTAGACAAGGGGTGCAATGATAGCAGGGAAATGCATGGCTTACCTGTGGGTGCCTCTATAGAGGATGACTTGCACCTGTCATGGATGCAAATGTTTCCAAGCCCATTCATGCATTTTATCTTTATTCTTTTATTGCATTTTGTTTCAAGAAGCTATTTAGGGGACACTGCCCTGGCATGGTGACCAGTGATGACAATGTTACCCACAATCACTTTCATGGAAATGAGAAGGTTGTCTCGTGATGAGACCCCTTTTCTCTTGGCTATGCCACCAAGAGCCACTATCGTGGCATGGTAACCAGCTGCTAGTATTGTCATACCGCTAGATGCTAATGGACCTAATAGGATGGCTCGTGATGAGCCCCCTATCCTCTGACTAGGTCTTGTTTTATTACCTTTTTATGGGTCCCTCTGTTTCTTGCTAAGAAGCCTTTTATTGCTTTCTCGGGGATCCCTGGGCAAAGCATCTCGAGGTTTCATTCTTTGGCTTCTATCTTTTGCCAGCTGCTTTTACCCTCTAGGCCTTTAGCCCCTTCTTCCCACAAGGTAAGGTGCAACCCTTAAATATTTGGCCAATCCCAATGCCCTGACCAATGTAATGGGATGGATGAGCGGGAAAAAGATGGAAAGTGGTAAGTATGGCGGGAGCGGACGATGGCTTCCCACAAATCCCCCAGTGGCAACTTAAAACCTATGGGCACAAGCTTACTAGGGCATCTTGTCATTCCCCCCCAGATATGGTCAAGTGGATAAGCATAAGATCCAAGCATCCGTTAGAAACAAAAGGAATTGAATGCACAAATTCAAAGGTTTTGAGGATCATAGTGACACAAACCATGATACCCGGACTCATTACCTCATGGAGCAAGATCCACTTCTGCTATAGGACCAGACCGAGGTGATGGATGTTGTTGTTGCTGACAAAGTGGAGGCCCTGAAGAAAAGAAAAGATGGGCCCTCTAAGGCCATGCTCAAGTCGATCTGGCTCTCGGTACTCCATGTCTAGGACCTGTGGGCCTCGAGACATAACCTCCGTAGTTATCCCTAAAGTGGTGGATAACATGGTTAATGGAGTCAGTTTTAGCAGCGGTAATCTTGAAGGAACAACTGATAATGTCAGAGCTAGAGACAAGAAAGTCAATGATTGAGGTGTTGGTAACCCAAGGCCTCAATCACTAAACCCTAGGGGGAAAATGGCCACTAGGAAGTAGGTAACCCTAGGCCCTAGCGGTTTTCTCCTTCTTTAGCTCAAGGATGAAGTAGATGACGGCTAGATGAAGCAAATGATGCTAGGGTGTTGCAATGGCAGGGCACTTAGCACAAAGCTTCAAGAAAGTAGGGTTTCTAGCATAATCTAGTAGGTGAAAAGTTTTGAAGGCAAGAACAATAACATGTGCTTTAACTTCCTAGGGTTTTAAGCTAGCAATTTCATAATCTTGGAAGAAATGCATAATAAATGTACCATAACCATTCAAAATGAATAAGAATTGCAGAAATTTACTTACATTTACCAAGAATAATCTAGCAATAGGCCTAGTTGAAGACTTTACACCAAGAAAAATGCCAAAATACACCAAAACTAGCCTCGTTCAAGAAGTGCGCACCAAATTTCAGCCAATAAACCCTAAGGAGGGCGCAAATTTCAGACATCACTAAATGTGAGTGAAAGATGATCCAAAATACAAGGGAAAAAACCCTTATTTATACAGTGACAATGACCTTTAATTTACAAATTAGGTAAAAAATGACGACATGGCCAGTTTACATGTAATATCCAATTTTTTACATAAACTGACAAATTAAACCATAAATCAAGCAAAAGAGGTGACGTCATGCCCTTCTAGGGTGACGTTGGGCCTCTCAAGTGAAACGTTGGCCTCCCAGGCCTCTGGATCAAGCCACACATGCCACTTGGCACACAACTTCCTTCAAAGTGTCCATCAAACGCTAGGTGACGTCAAGGGTCACAGAGGTGACATCACGGGCCTTCCAAGGCCAACATCATAGTGGGAGGGCAAGACCCCCCTGGGTCCAGGCTTGCCAGGCTGTCTCTGGGGGAAAGTCCTCCTCTCTCTTCGGTGCAAGCCTCTAATATGTGTCTGCCCCTGGCTGGGGTCTCAACATCCATCTAGTGGGATTTCAACCCTATGGAGGTCCGAACTAATCATCTCCCCATGTATACATGTTCATCATGTGTGGCCCTGCAACAACAAGAAGTACGCCCTCCATGGGCTCATAAGTAATAGGGATCATAGCAATGTCAATCACGTCTAACAATCAAGTTATCTAAACATGTGCATAAAACCCCCCTTTCCCAGACAAGTGCTCAAAGACGTTATGCTATTCTACAAGCTAGGTTTGGAGAGGGTTTCAAGAGGTCCTATTGGGCTAATTCTCATTGGACGTGGGATGTTTCCAGGTGAAGGCAAATCCAGGTCATGCAAGTGGATGAGGTGGCATGGGGATGTTTGAGCAATGGGTGCAGTGATGACAGGGAAATGTATGGCTTACCTGTAGGTGCCTTTGTAGAGGGTACGCTGCACCTGTCATGGATGCAAATGTTTCCAAGCCCATTCACGCCTTTTATCTTTATTCTTTTATTGCTTTTTGTTTCAAGAAGCTAATCAGGGGACACTGCCCTGGTGTGGTGACCAATGGTGACAATGTTACCCACAAGCATTTCACGGAGATGAGAAGGTTGGCTCGTGATGAGACCCCCTTTCTCTTGGCTATGCCACCAAGAGCCACTACCCTAGCGTGGTGACCAACTGGTTGGTAGTGTCATACCGCTACATGCCCATGGACCGAATAGGTTGGCTCGTAATGAGACCCCATATCCTCCAACTAGGTCTTGATTTTATTATTTTATGGGTCCCTCCATTTCTTGCTGAAAAGCCTTTTATTCCTTTCTCGGGGATCCCTGGGCGAAGCATTTGAAGGTTTTGTTCTTTTGGCTTTTCTCTTTTGCTTGTTACTTTTACCCTTTGGGCCTTTAGCCCCTTCTTCCCACAAGGCAAGGTGCTACCCTTTGCTAGCTTGGCAAACCCAGTGCCCGAACCAATGCAAGGGATGGATGAGAGGGAAAATGATGAAAAGTGATAAGTATGGTGGGAATGGACGATGACCTTTCATGAACCCACCCAGTGGCAACTCAAATCCTAAGGGAACCAACTTGCTAGGGCATCGTGTCATTCCCCCCAGGTGTGGACAAGTGGAAAAGCATAAAGTCCAAGCACACGTTAGAAGCAAAAAGAATTAAATGCACATTTCAAATGTTCTGAGAATCAGAGTGACACATACCATGATACCCGAACTCATTACCTCATGGAGCAAGACCCACTGTTGCTGAAGGACTAGGCCGATGGGATTGATGTTGTTGTTGCTGACAAGGTGGAGGCGCTGAAGAAGAAAGATGGGCCCTCCAAGGCCAGGCTCAAGTCAATATGGCTCTCAGTACTCCATGTCTAGGACCTGTGGGCCTCGAGACATAATCTCCTTAGCTATCCCTAGGCTAGGGGATAACAGCCCCCTTGTGTTTGTGAGCTTCTAAACACATGTGGGAAGTACTTTGTACCTTGTACCATGTACTTTATGTCTAATTTCACTTTGACTTAGGAGATTTAAGTCGAAAGTGAAATTTGGTCATTTAAGCCTAAAATGACAATTAATTCACTTTGTGGGTGAATTGAGGGACATAAAGTGAAACTATGGAAACTTAAGTAAAGTGGGTTTTGAGTTGAGATTCATTTGACATGATCTCAACCATTGACTTAGGATGAGATGAGATGATCTCATCCACTCATTTTTTAGGTTTCTTCATGCATCCTTAAGGAGGGTGCAAAGGGCAAAGGAGAGGCTAATTGTACACTTGTTCACCTTGAGAGTTTGGTGAGGAGTAGAGAAGTGAGAATTCGGAGTAGAGAGAAGCAAGCTTGGGCGCACATGTTCATGAATGGCGCAAGGCTAGTTGGAGCCTCAGTTATTTGTTGTGAGTGTATTTGCTAGGAGGAGGTCGCACTTGAGGAGGAGGGCGCAAGGCTAGCAGGTAGCATTTGGAGTGGAGCTTCCTTGGATCTAGTTTGTGGGTTGTCGAGAGTGCATGCAAAGGGCAGTTTGTGTGCAAGGGTTCTTCAATCAGCAAAGGGAAAGAGCAAGGGTGCAAGGATCTTCAGCCAAAGTCAAGTAAGGAGGGGACACACTCTTCTAGGGGTGCATATCCCAAGGTACCATTGCAAAGCTTGTGAGGAGCTTGCAAAGTATCAGGTTCCTTTGTATTTATCTTCCTTTTGTATTTCATGCTTGAAGCACACCATATATATACATTCATCTCAAACTGGTTTTCCCCGGGGGGGTTTTATCCAGGGTCATGTTGACCAAAAATACATGTGTTCATTTTCGTGTATGCTAGTGTTTAGAACAACATTATTTCAGCTCTAAAAGATCTCTAGGTGTGTTATATAGCTTATGGTATGCATGTGCTAACATCTTGTGACAAAACTACATGCTAGAGCACCCATTTGGCCTATGTAACCGTAACGGAACAGCAAATAAGTTACTGAACAATTTGACAGTTGAAACCTAGAGCCAACTTGAGGTCAAAGACAGACCTAGTTGGCAACTTGTTAGGACCTGGAAAATCTTCAGGGATGAGGTTGATCTTGCCTTTGTGGCTAAAGGTAAGATGAAAACCAAGCAGGAGCCCAAGGTTGGGGCCAAGGAGCAGCAGTCAAGAGGACAGGGTGAGCAGCAGAAGAGAGACATGAGCAATTGAGATGCTTTGATTGTGGCGAGATGGGGTACTGTGTTGGACAGTGCCCCAAGAAGAAGAAGAAGAAGAAGAAGTCTGGTACTGTAGCGACTGTCGAGGAGGAAGAGTTCTCTACACAGTTTGAGAGGGAGTGTGCTTTTATAGGTTGTTGTTTGTCAGTTGAGACACCATCCAACGGTTGGTGCGCAGACAAAGTTGAGGAGGTCCCACAAATTGAGAGTGTTGTATCTCATGGGGCGCAGACTCAATTGTCGTGTACACCATTTTCAAGGGTGACTGTTATCCCCGATATCTAGGGATAACTAGGAGATCATGTCTCGAGGCCCACATGGTCCTAGAC
>ML828990.1:40580-68413 GCA_009831015.1 Picea engelmannii | reverse complement strand
TGACAAATTTAAAATGGATCTATGTTGATTTTAAACATACCCAATTTCTTTCATTTAATAATTCATTTAAATTGTCCCTAAAAATTGTTTTTGATAAATCTAAAATGTATCTATGATGTTTTTAGATCTACTCAATTTCTTTTAGTTTATTAATTCATTGTCACTGTCACCTTAAAAATGAAAGATGACGCAGATTTGTTTAGTTTTCAATTAGTTGTATGTTCAAATTTGTTGGAGAATATATTTCTCTAATTATGACAAATATTGTGACAGAATCATAGCCAAACGATCTGACTGCTTCATTTTTTCTAAATTTACAGTTTACATAATATGTACGAGAAACACATTCACTATTGTATGTAGACATTTAATATTGTTGAACAGTAAATTGCAAAATGCAGACTCACTCGTCTATTCTTATTTCAGGGATGATAGAACTTGTGGGCGATATGCAGTGGACTTTTTTTCCACGGAAATATACTTTGGATTTCCTCCAAAGCGCTGGAATATTAAAATCCGTATGTCCAGCAACAGTCTTCTCTTCATCCCTATTAAAATCGCAACCCTCCTCGGCCTTTGTACACATAAACCCTAGTGCTTTCATTTCAGCAATTTCTACTAATTTCTTCACCCCCGCAATTGCTTCACATGTGCATTTGTCCATGGCACTCAGATGACAGGGCAGAGCAGCCTGGGCTTGATAGCTCCACATATGGATTGAAACTTTTTTAACTTTTATAGTTGTCTACTGCGCAACATAAAACCCTAAACCCCATTACTCTCACATGACAGGTATTTATTTTTTTTAATGCTCATACTAGATTGTAGAGCATCTCTCGGCCCAATAATCCTTTATAAATGTCATATTTGTTGCCGCTGTCATTATCCAAATATAGATATCTAGTTGCACAACTTTAATCTACTACTAAATTAGATTAGAGAAAAATACTTGATATGTAGCAATGGCGCACACAAAATAACCAAATGGTATTTATGTTAAAGAGGACAAAAATAATAAAATAGAAACCACATATTTGAGGTTTGACATGAATAAATAGTAAATAATGATGTAATAATCTTGCTCTTGCCTCCAACTTTGTCTCCACAGGATAGGTTTAGACATCTTGCAATTTAATCTAAAAAAAAAAATATGTAATATCTTTGGTTTTAATCCTCACAAATTGTAATGTAATTGTGTAATTGCAATTTAGGCTTATGAGTCGATATTTATAGGTCGAAAAGCATGTATTGATTAATATACCCGAGGGTTGAACTATGTGTTAGGTACATTGAAATGATTAATAAAAATAATAATCGTTGGTTGCAATAGAAGAGGGGTGGTAATGATGGGGGGGCTATAATTCCACAGAAAATATGACTAAAGGGGGAATCCAAGGGGAAACCCATGTCATTTGCCTAAGTTAATATGTCATTACCATCTAATCCTTCTTTGACTTATTAGACACTCAATCATTGAATTCATGTAAGGTTGGTGTGTGAGATCATCTCATAGAGTTATTGAGAGCATGTGTTGAGTACAAGTAAGCACGGGAGTAGTATGAGAGTCGAGCAATTCTTTTGGGGCAGGGTGAGAGTCAAGCAAGCAAGGGAGAAAAATACAATTCATATGGGAAAATGGGACAATTTTACATGTTGGATTTGGATAGCAAGAAAGGAGTGGGGTGCTGGAAAAGAGCATCAACCATGCTAGCCATGAAAATACATCTTGTCGGGTCATGTTTGATGTTGGAAGTAAGGTTGTATGCCTGTAACATGGGATGTGTGCCTATAAATCAGACTATGAGCCTGTTGTATGTTTTCTTGTTGAGGAAATGGCTCAAGAGTATTGAGAAGGTTGCTATGATTACTCCTGGAGCAGATGAGAGTTCCTAGAGTCCGCAGCTATGCAATTCCTGGCCAATTGAGAGTTCCTAGAGTCCTCAGCTATGCAATTCCTGGCCAACTAAGTGCACTTTGGAGCCCTAGAGGGAAGTGGGAAGGCTCAAGGGACTGTGTGGTGGAGAAGGGGGATCCCATTCCTTGGGTTATGCGAGTTGAGAGAAAGAGAGTTGGTGGATTGGAACTGTTGTGGAGTGGAACCTGAGTTTTGGGATGTTGATCATGGAGAGTGGGCAACCAAAAGGGCCAGACCTCACTATGGACACATAGCCTCAACTCAAGGGTGGCTTGTTATTGAGAGAAAATGAACAACAAGCCTATGGTTGGGAGGAACATCCTTTGTATGCAGCCAATTGGTTATTTTATAGACATATAAGTTTTATGTTATGTATATTATGTTAATTTCGTTGTTTAAATGAATATTTGGATGTTGTGTGTTGTTTGAACAGTTGCATTCACGTTTTTATAAATGTTGTTAATTTTAGTTGCATAGAACATTTAAATCCATTTTTAACAGGCGGGTATGTTCGAGTTAGTATCAAAGTAGAATTTTTTATGGTAGCGTGCCTCAATGAGGGATCTGGGTACGTTACAGTGGTATCAGAGCTTAAGGCTCAACATCGGGCTTGTATGGGCCAACTCCAGTGTGAATCTTGTGTAAATTCATTGTGGTGAAGTTTTACTCGTATCAAATTTTGGAAATTGGTGGAACCAAAGTGAAATCCTCAAATTTATGAACAGATTCAAGTCTAATTTTCCCTCAGAATCGCCACATAGTCAAATTTAGCCTAGAAGGTTTGAATTTTGCGTTTTAATGGCAATTAAAGAGTTGGAAAATCAATGGCCTAGATTATTTAGACGTTCAGAATCAATGGTCAAGATTCATTTGTCAGTTTGGAGAGTTTGATCAACTAACGGTTCAGATCACTTTGATCTTGAAGATCAACGATCCAAATCCAATGCGAGTTTAGCCAGAACTTCTAAATTTTTGGAGTTCGACGAAGACTGAATGGAAATTAGAAAGAAATCATCGATCATTGATGGAGAAAAGTCAAAAGAAATTGTCAATTGTTGATGATCGAGGTTTGACAAAATCGGCGAAGTGGTTCATTCGTAAAAAAAAATCAATGATCGTCAATGATCAGCGTTCAGCAAAATCAACAAAGTGGTTTGTTTATCAGAAGCCATCACCAATCGTCGATGAAAGGGAAAAGAAGAGAATGACATGGTCAAGTCAGAACATGACAGGTGGCTATCATCCACTTGTCATGTCATGTCATCCAAGTTGCCACATCATCATCCACATGTCATGCCACATCAACCAAGTTTCCACGTGTCATTCCACGTCATCATCCATGTGACACGCCACATCAGCCAAGAGAAATGTCGATCATCGATCGTCGATCATCGAGGTTCAGCAGATTCGATGAATCCTTGCAAGTAAATTCGTCAAAGAGAATCATTGATCATTGATCGTCGATGGAATTTTTAAGTTTGGTGAGGTTTGGTGATGTTGATGAATGGACAGTCTAGATCGCACTAAATTTGGTGATCAACGGATGATATTCATCCGTGGGCGTGGCAAAGTTGAGTGGATCGACGACCGAAATTAATTTCAATTTTGAAATCGACCACTCATATTCATTCTATTTTTGGTTTCATGGTTCAACGAAATCCTGTGATAAGTTCTTGTAACTCACCGATGGAATTGAATCGCATCGTTGTTGATCAAGGTTCGGTCGAATTCAACAAAGGTAGTATTTCCGTAATGTTGAGAAATATGTTGATTGTCAATGCAAAGAATGAGTCGATCGTTGATGAAAGAAAAGAAGTTTGATGACATGGACGAATCAGGGGATGACAAGTGAAAATCATCATCCATGTGCCATTCCATGTCAGTCATATTGTCATGTCAACAAAAAATAGACAATTTATAAAACTAAAAAAACAAGTTTAGAGCCAAAAACTTGTTTTGGCCATAAAAGGAGCATTTCAACTCAAAATTGGATGGAATTTTAGCTGTATGTTTGCAGTGATGAGGGATACAAAAATTTTAGAGAGGTCCATTAGCTAATTCTGCTTAAAATTTTTGATAAACACAAATTAGTGACTTTTAAAGATCTGGGTCATGCTCAGTAACCAGGGCCGAGAGAAAGGTGAAATTTTTATACGAAGTCAAAAAAATAGGCATTGTTATCCCTATTTTGTGGGATAACTAAGGAGATTATGTCTCAAGGCCCTTAGGTTGCAGATATGGAGTGTCTAGAGACTACATGACCAACGATATCCACTTGCATAGATGGAGACCCTTCTCACCACCACAGAGGTCATAGATTTTCAGATGGCATCCACCACACCAATTGGCTTCTGAGAGGCACTGGGCCTTTCTCTATGAGGTACAAGTCAGGTATTATGGTGAGTTTCATTTCAATATTTGAGGCATTTGAGTATGTTGTATCTTATACTGCTTTAAAGTTCATGACATATGCTTGGACATTATGTCTTTTGCCCTGTTTCACCTTGGTGGTTGACATTGTGCCCTAGTAAGTGGTCTTCCTTGGAAATGGGTTTGCTACTAGGAACTCCCTTGAAGAGCCATCATACAGTTCCCAAGCCATACTTACCACGTTTCATCACTTAAACCCCCCATTTCCTTGTCTCTTGGGATTTTAGGGTGTATTTACCCAAGAAGGGGTTGTCCCTCATTCTATGGGAAGAAGGGGTCTAAGGCCTAAAGGGATTGATGTTGGGTAAAAGATAAAATCCTACTTATAAACCTTTTAGATGCTTCGCCCAGGGATCCCCAAAGAAAGCAATGAAATGCTTCTCTATAAGAAAATGGGGACCCACAAGAAATAAACAATAGAATGCTTAGGGGGTTAGTTGGAGGATAGGAGGTCTCATAACGAGTCGGCCTATCATGATCATGGTATCTAGCAGTATGACATTACCATCATTTGTCCACCAAACCAAGGTAGTGGCTCTCCATTGCACAACTGGGAGAAAGGGGGTCTCATCACGAGCCAACCTTCTAAATTTCGCAAGGTATTTTTGAGTGACATTGTCATTATCTAGACACCACACCAGGACAGTGGCCTTCAAATTGTCCTTTAAAACATGAAAGAAACAAAAGAATGAAAAGAGGATGGGCTTGGAAAAATTGCATTGCAAACGAAGGTGCCACACACCCTCTACAAAGGCACCCATGAATGAGACACTACAACCCCTTGCATGTCATGAACTCCATGCCCATTGAGTCTTGATACTTAACCACTTCATCCACTTCACATGTCTTAGAGAGCGATCACTTGGGAAAAACTCATTGACCTAGGGCAAGATCTACCCAATAGGACACCTCGTCAACCCTCCCATATCCAAGCTTAGCAAGTCGCATAATGTCTTTAAGCACTTACTTGTTTGACAGAGTAATCTTTGATGCACATTCTTAGGTGGCTCATTTATTGATTTGATTTACTCATCATGATATTTTGACTTGAGATCCTTGGAGGGCATGCTTATTTTTCTTTTCACACTAGTAAATTTGGGTCATTTTGTGACGGTCATTTCGACGCTCTTGCAATGTTTTGCCATGGAGATGGCGACGAAGCTTGGACCCCCCAAACGTCGCATCATGTGTCGCGAAAATTGTGATGAACCTAGGATATCTTCGCCCGCGTAACAACCTAAGGAGACCTAAGGATGTCATCGCACGAGAGACGACCCAAGGACTTCGTCGGGGGCGAGATGACCAAACAAGATCACCGCTAGAGAGACAACCAAAGGAGATCATTGCAAGTGAGACGACCCAAGGATGTCGTCTCCTGCGAGACGACCTAAGGATGTCATCACACGCGAGACGAACCAACGATGTCGTCGCATGAGAGACGACCTAAGGTGCTCTTCATGCGTTGCACGAGAGACGAACTATCCAACGAATCATTGCTACAAACTATCAATACCATTGATGAACTTTCAATACTATCGACGATATGAGTCGTTGCAAGAGTATGTGTTTAAGCTGAGGTTAGAGTTATTCTGTTGCTCAACTTTTCAACGTGGGGATCAATGCCCTCTCCCAATAACCGCGGGCTTCAATTCCATGTACATTTTAAGATTATTTCCTCTTAGATATGTTGTCTAAAGCCCCATAAACCCTAGTCCTTTCATTTCAACAATTTCTACTAATTTCTTCACCCCCGCAATTGCTTCACATGTGCATTTGTCCATGGCACTCAGATGACAGGGCAGAGCAGCCTGGGCTTGATAGCTCCACATATGGATTGAAACTTTTTTAACTTTTATAGTTGTCTACTGCACAACATAAAACCCTAAACCCCATTACTCTCACATGACAGGTATTTTTTTTTTTTAATGCTCATACTAGATTGTAGAGCATATCTCAGCCCAATAATCCTTTATAAATGTCATATTTGTTGTCGTTGTTATTATCCAAATATAGATATCTAGTTGCACAACTTTAATCTACTACTAAATTAGATTAGAGAAAAATACTTGATTTGTAGCAATGGCCCACACAAAATAACCAAATGGTATTTATGTTAAAGAGGACAAAAATAATAAAATAGAAACCACATATTTGAGGTTTGACATGAATAAATAGTAAATAATGATGTAATAAGATTGCTTTTGCCTTCACTTTTGTCTCCACATGATAGGCTTAGACATCTTGAAATTTAATCTAAAAAAAAAATTATGTAACATCTTTGGCTTTAATCCTCACAAATTGTAATGTAATTGTGTAATTGCAATTTAGGCTTATGAGTCGATATTTCTAGGTCGGAGAGAATGTATTGATTAATATACCTGAGGGTTGAACTATGTGTTAGGTACATTGAAATGATTAATAAAAATAATAATCATCGGTTGCAATAGAAAAGGGGTTGTAATGATGGGGGGCTATAATTCCACAGAAAAGAGGACTAAAGGGGGAATCCAAGGGGAAACTCATGTCATTTGCCTAAGTTAATATGTCATTACCATCTAATCCTTCTTTGACTTATTAGACACTCAATCATTGAATTCATGTAAGGTTGGTGTGTGATATCATCTCATAGAGTTATTGAGAGCATGTGTTGAGTACAAGTAAGCACGGGAGTAGTATGAGAGTCGAGCAATTCTTTTATATTGAAGATCAACGATCCAAATCCAATGCGAGTTTAGCCAGAACTCCTAAATTTTTGGAGTTCGACAAAGACTGAATGGAAATTAGAAAGAAATCATCGATCGTTGATGGAGAAAAGTCAAAAGAAATTGTCAATTGTCGATGATCAAGGTTTGGAAAAATCGACAAAGTTATTCATTCATAAAAAAAAATCAATGATCGTCAATGATCAGTGTTCAGCAAAATCAGCGAAGTGGTTTGTTTATCAGAAGCCATCACCAATCGTCGATGAAAGGGAAAAGAGGAGGATGACATGGTCAAGTCAGAACATGACAGGTGGCTATCATCCACGTGTCATGTCATGTTATCCAAGTTGCCACATCATCATCCACATGTCATGCCACGTCAACCAAGTTTCCACGTTATCATCCATGTGTCATTCCACATCATCATCCATGTGACACGCCACATCAGCCAAGAGAAATGTCAATCATCGATCGTTGATGATCGAGGTTCAACAGAATTGATGAATCCTTGCAAGTAAATTCGTTAAAGAGAATCATTGATCATTGATCGTCGATGGAGTTTTTAAGTTTGGTGAGGTTTGGCGATGTTGATGAATGGACAGTCTAGATCGCACTAAATTTAGTGATCAACGGATGAGATCCATCCGCGGGCGTGGCAAAGTTGAGTGGATCGACGACCGAAATTAATTTTAATTTTGAAATCGACCACTCATATTCATTCTATTTTTGGTTTCATGGTTCAACGAAATCCTGTGATAAGTTCTTGTAACTCACCGATGGAATTGAATTGCATCATTGTTGATCAAGGTTCGGTTGAATTCAACAAAGGTAGTATTTTCGTAATGTTGAGAAATATGTTGATTGTCAATGCAAAGAATGAGTCGATCGTTGATGAAAGAAAAGAAGTTTGATGACATGGACGAATCAGGGGATGACGAGTGGAAATCATCATCCATGTGCCATGTCATGTCAGTCATATTGTCATGTCAACAAAAAATAGACAATTTATAAAACTAAAAAAACAAGTTTAGAGCCAAAAACTTGTTTTGGCCATAAAAGGAGCATTTCAACTCAAAATTGGATGGAATTTTAGCTGTATGTTTGCAGTGATGAGGGATACAAAAATTTTAGAGAGGTCCATTAGCTAATTCTGCTTAAATTTTTTGAGAAACACAAATTAGTGACTTTTAAAGATCTGGGTCATGCTCAGTAACCAGGGCCGAGAGAAAGGTGAAATTTTTATACGAAGTCAAAAAAATAGGCATTGTTATCCCTATTTTGTGGGATAACTAAGGAGATTGTGTCTCAAGGCCCTTAGGTTGCAGATATGGAGTGTCTAGAGACTACATGACCAGCAATATCCACTTGCATAGATGGAGACCCTTCTCACCACCACAGAGGTCATAGATTTTCATATGGCATCCACCACACCAATTGGCTTCTGAGAGGCACTAGGCCTTTCTCTATGAGGTACAAGTCAGGTATTATGGTGAGTTTCATTTCAATATTTGAGGCATTTGAGTATGTTGTAACTTAGACTGCTTTAGAGTTCATGACATATGCTTGGACATTATGCCTTTTGCCATGTTCCACCTTGGTGGTTGACATTGTGCCCTAGTAAGTGGTCTTCCTTGGGAATGGGTTTTCTACTAGGAACTCCCTTGAAGAGCCATCGTACAGTTCCCAAGCCATACTTACCACATTTCATCACTTAAACCCCCCATTTCCTTGTCTCTTGGGATTTTAGGGTGTATTTACCCAAGAAGGGGTTGTCCCTCATTCTATGGGAAGAAGGGGTTGAAGGCCTAGAGGGATTGATGTTGGGTAAAAGATAAAATCCTACTTATAAACCTTCTATATGCTTCGCCCAGGGATCCCCCAAGAAAGCAATGAAACGCTTCTCTATAAGAAAAGGGGGACCCACAAGAAATAAACAATAGAATGCTTAGGGGGTTAGTTGGAGGATAGGAGGTCTCATAACGAGTCGGCCTATCATGATCATGGTATCTAGCAGTATGGCATTACCATCATTTGTCCACCAAACCAGGGTAGTGGCTCTCCATTGCACAACTGGGAGAAAGGGGGTCTCATCATGAGCCAACCTTCTAATTTCCGCAAGGTATTTTTGAGTGACATTGTCATTATCTAGACACCACACCAGGACAGTGGCCTTCAAATTGTCCTTTAAAACATGAAAGAAACAAAAGAATGAAAAGAAGATGGGATTGGAAAAATTGCATTGCAAACGAAGGTGCCACACACCCTCTACAAAGGCACCCGTGAATGAGACACTACAACCCCTTGCATGTCATGAACTCCATGCCCATTGAGTCTTGATACTTAACCACTTCATCCACTTCACATGTCTTAGAAAGTGATCACTTGGGAAACACTCATTGACCTAGGGAAAGATCTACCCAATAGGACACCTCGTCAACCCTCCCATATCCAAGCTTAGCAAGTCGCATAATGTCTTTGAGCACTTACTTGTTTGACAGAGTAATCTTTGATGCACATTCTTAGGCGGCTCATTTATTGATTTGATTTACTCATCGTGATATTTTGACTTGAGATCCTTGGAGGGAGTGCTTATTTTTCTTTTCACACTAGTAAATTTGGGTCATTTTGTGACGGTCATTTCAACGCTCTTGCAACGTTCTGTCATGGAGATGGCGACGAAGCTTGGACCCCCCAAACATCGCATCATGTGTTGCGGCAATTGTGATGAACCTAGGATATCGTCACCCGCGTAACAACCTAAGGAGACCTAAGGATGTCGTCTCACGAGAGACGACCCAAGGACTTCGTCGGGAGCGAGATGACCAAACAATATCACCGCTAGAGAGACAACCAAAGGAGATCATTGCAAGTGAGACGACCCAAGGATGTTTTCTCCCGCGAGACGACCTAAGGATGTCATCACATGCGAGATGAACCAATGATGTCGTCGCATGAGAGACGACCTAAGGTGCTCTTCATGCATCGCATGAGAGACGAACTATCCAACGAATCATTGCGACAAACTATCAATACCATTGATGAACTTTCAATACTATCGACGATATGAGTCGTTGCAAGAGTGACGAGCTCTAAGTATTTAAAAAAAAATGAAAAAATGTTCTCACTTTTCATTTCTCACCAAGTTTTATATATTATTATATATAGTTTTAAAGAAACTATATAACATTTACAAAACACTTGCAATCTCTTCACATCTAAATTTCACCCTTTACCTGCACAATGAAAGACTCTGAGAACTGAGGCATTGAAAGTAAGAAAATAACAATGAAAAAACGTTTTTTAGATTTAGACAATATAGTGGTTCAGAGAAGTACACAGAGGTATTGTTTTTCATCAATGATCAAGTCCATTGCCTAGGAAAGGTATCTCTTTTTGGAGACGAAATCCTTCATACCTCTACAACCATCTTATGGAACATGGTAGAATTTATGGATTATGCCCAATTATCATTACGATCTTTACCTTCTAAGTCATGGTGAGAACAAAGGTGTCTATTTCTAATTTATGAATGATATCCATTCATCATTATAGTCTTTATCTTCCAAGTCATAGTCATGGTGAGAATAGAAGTACCTAATTAGCACTGATTTTTTCCTTCCAAGTAATAGTGAGAATAGAGGTACTTAATTAGCGTTTAGTTGAGTTTTGAGCTTACTAGTTCAAAATCAAAATCAAAAGAAAACTCCTTAAAAAGGCATGTCTGATATTGGAAATGCAAATTTGTTGCCCATAAGCATTGGGTTTTATCACAAATGTTAGCTCCATAGATAATGCTCCTTTAAGAAAACTCTCTCAACTCCCAGAAATGAGAATATGCACATCTGTAGGCATTCGTATCAAACACTAGCACACTGCATATCTCATTGAATCTGTAGCTGCACCAAAACCTCTATAAGTTGGTGAGTTTACTCCATTATCATCTTTTCAAAAAACAGCAACACTTTGTATGTGAAATTTTCCATTTTATAGATGATATTCATTTAATATTTATCCTATAAAAACATTCTTAGAACTTACAAATTTGATTTTCCTTGATCAATGCATGATATCTAACAATTTGAGAAGGATAGGAATCATAGAGAAACATTTATGAAAAAAAAATTGTGTGTTATCTTTAATGAGAGGTATCCATTTGCTTGCAGATCTATTTGAATCTTTGCCTTTCTTAGCCATACTATTAGTGGTTCTTTTGGGCTTGGATTCAATCCAGGCCAATACCAATGTAAACAATATATTTCCATCTCGAAGACGAGAGTTGATTGAGGCACATCGAGGAGCAGTTGCTGCAGATGATGGGTGTTGTTCTAAAATTGGAAGGGATGTTCTCAGGGAAGGTGGCCATACAATGGATGCCACAGTTTCCACAGTTGTAATGAAGAAATTTTTCTATGTAATGTTTAGTAGGGTCTATGTTAACTAGAATTGAAGGCTATTATATGAGAGTGGTTAACCATTTCAAATAGGGTGTTCAGTAAATTTTTAATGAGACAAACTCAAAAAAACTTAAGAAAAATGAAGGTTTTGGTCGAACCTTTTCCAACTGTGGAAGAAATTGGGCAACGTTTGATTTCCTTAGAGGGATGAAGCACTGATTTCAATGACCAAGCAACGGTTGAAGAAAACACATCAACAAATTTGGAAGATGTTGAAGTGTTGGAGACATAGTGGTGTGGTGTTACACCCAACCAACGGGTGGCTAGCAAAGTTGTTATGTATATTAAGTCAGTTCTTGATGAAGCATTTGAGATGCCACACGAGTTTGGCTAATATGAACACAAAACAACAATACAAATACTCACATACAAGAATAGAAAAACCCAAGAGAGAGTAAACATGCAAGAAGCAAGGAGATTGGTGCAATGTACACATATGTTGTACACTCAAAAGGAGTACAAAACCGAGGGAGAGTCATAAATTGAATATGTCTCCAGTAAAGTACAATTAAGAGGTGAGTGATCAAATTTCACCCGGTAATGTTTTTGTGTATGGACTTTTTTGTTCCTACCTTGGTCTTGGCAATGTCCACCTTCATGCCTTCAGTTGAGAATGTGTGGCCTAAGTATCCTAATTCTTTTTCCTAAAGCAAAGAAACCTGAATTCCTAAACATTGATGAGCCTTATTCCGTGTGTTTAATTTTATGTTACCATCATTGTTCAAAGTCTAGTAACAAGGTGTGAGCCATTGAGACCTTAAAATTAGTAATTGCAACGCACACTAGTAACTAGGAAGGAGGATGAGGAAAAACGATCAAAAAAATTTGGTACAAAGCCAAGATTTGAACATACGATTACCTTGCATACATACATGTGATAGGATTACCTTGCTTTGAACATACAACATTGGTTGGAAGACCCTGGAACTAATGCCACTAGACATAGACTCAATCCTAAGGCATACTAAGGAGAACAAGCAACACACACTAATTAATCTAGGAGTCGAGCATGCAAACAAACCTTCTCACAAAGAAGCGTTAGTTGGTGATGGAATCCAACATCGCAGGATCAATGTGAGAAGGGGATGAGTTTTGGCAAGTGGGAAAGTTACGTTGACAACCTGCTTAACGAAATTACTCCCTAGTGCAAGCTACCTCACCGAGCAGTGGGAAACCCTCCAAGGATTTCGAGTGAGTCTAGGCAACGTCGGTCCCAGGTACAATACCACCTTCCCTGTGCTATCACCTTGGGTAGGAAGTCTAAAAGATTATGGCCTCTATTGTACCACCTACTATACCAAAGCAGAGGGGGGACAATCGACAATATGGTTTACATACAAGAGCGGGGTAACTAAGCCCAAAACCACTTTGAGAGATTCCTCATAGAGAGGGGTTGCTCCCAAGTGATCCTCGTAATACATGCAACCACTACACCAAGACCAACAAAGCAGGGTTGATTACTCTGTCGGCCCCAATGTGACCTCGTGCTTGACCCTTGTGTTAGAAGGGCTTCCCAAAGTCGGTGATATAGAAATTGAATTTCACTCCCTAACTCAAATCTCTATGTTTGTTTAGCAACTTTGGAAAGTTATTCTGAAAATCCTATTCCAAAGCTCTACACCTAAGCTAAGATGGGTTTGAAGATCCCTAGAAAAGTTGCTAGATAAATTTTAATTGGCGCTTGATTTTAGGTTGTTGTTACTCAAAGGAGTGGTCATGTAACTGATGGTGTTTCGACTCGACTCTTTAAACCATGCAAGAGGAAAATGAAATGCAAGAGTTTCAACTTCGATGAAAACTAGCTATGGGAAGGAGCAAGAGATTTCAAGCAAAGAAATAATTTCTTGATTGATTACTATGTGTGCACTGCTAATGAAAAAAAGTATGAGCTAATTATCCAGATAAATGGAAGCAGTCTTGCAAGATATTTAAACCCATTTTATTTTGATACAGAGCAATCAAAAATACTATTAAAATATTAAAATATTAAAATATTAAAATGGAAATTCACATTGAAAGCAATTAATAGTCACGGGGATAAAACCATAAGGCTCTTGTGTTAGAACATGTGCCATAGCACCACTTATTGTTCATTATTTTATGCATCGTTTGACTTGTCATTTGAGTTGGTTATGAGACCTTAGTATTTTATTATTTTCCTTGGAGAAAAGCATGGATCTAGAAGACTACAAACTAGACAAACTGAGTTGTATTTCCTTGCATGCCATACATGTGGCTACCATTTTCTCCAATGGGAAAACAAACTTTTGGGGGAATGAGTGTTTGTAAGGGATAATTTATGATATCTTAGAGAATATAAGTATTCTTCTTAGGTTGTGACATATTTAGTAAAAATTATAGTGTCACACAAATGCATATTTATGAAATCTTTGACAAGGATTTCATGCATGTGGCCCTAGTTAGCAATGAACTCATTGATAAGGGCTTGTCTTAAGAAATCAATAGAAGTGTGGGTGTCTTTGAGTTTAACAATCTTGTTTAGAAACTAGGGATGTAATATACCTATGGAATTACATGTATCATAGGTGACAATGGCATCATCATCCCATGTGCAAGCATCTTGGACATTTTTGTGTTGGTCATTCCATTTAGACAATTGTTGGTAGCATTGTATATAATTTAGACCATCAAAAGAGAGGGGTAGAGTAGGATCAAGGGAATGAGTAGTAATATTGGGACAATGTGTTCCATAATAATGAGGATTGTTAGATGTTTCAACATGAGAGTATTCTTTGGTGACATCACTATGCCCTTCCATACCAATTGTGGGAATTGATTTTGTTATTAGGGCATGTTTCATTACTTTTGAAATGGAAATATTAGGAGATGAATACAATGTTGATGTAGTAATGTATAGGATATTGAGGGGTTCAATAGGGGGAGTTTGTTTAATTTCCTCAAGGTGGAGTTTATGTTTTCTAAGGGTTTTGGGTGTAGAAGCTTGTAAGAGAGCAAGGAATCTTTGTAAGTCTTCAAGGTAGGAATCAATACTAGTATTATCAATTGTGATGTTCCTTGTTAGATAAAACAAATTATTAGGAGAAAAATAGATGAAATATAGTAGTGGAAATAAAATAAGCATAGAAATATAGATGAAAACGTAGTCGTGGAAACAAAATAAACTGAACCAATATTGGAAAATAATAACAATAAGCAAACCTTTATTGATCTTCAAAATTGGATGAAATATTCACTTGCCTCTTTGAGGGGGGAAAATACAACATGAGAAGAGATCCAAATACAATAATATTGACTTTACATATGGATACATACTTTCTACTACAATACATAGTTTCCATTTGACCAAAACCCTAACCATCTAGTGGACCTTGTAATGTTCCCAAGACAATATTTTGCTTGGAAACACTAACTAACCCTTTAGTTAACTGTTGTTGTTTGTTTATGCAGGTTGGCCACTGATATTTCGTCCTTAGGGTTTATCTCAGTTATTCAGCCATAGTTTATTCAAGATGTAGTTTAACTCATAAAGATCTCAACAACACACAAGATATGGAATCAATAGCAAGATCTGACCTTTATTAATATAAGAGCAAGCACTTGATACAATATAGAAGATGTCGATATGGAATAGCTTCATATGGATACAAGACAAGAATATGAGTTGCTACAAAATGCTCCTAGAGCTACAAGATAATCCTCTCAAAGGTTGGAATGCAAGATGAAAGCTCCAATACAAAACTAGGGTTTAGCCTAATCCTCAAGTTGTTGGTACATCCTGTTGAAGACTGTGAAGACCTAGGGTTCGACCCTCCTGAATAAGATGACCTCCAAATACTCCCAAACTCCTCCAAATGATAGATCAGGGCAGGAGTACCCTCCTCCTGAAGTGGGAAGCCCAAATACTGATTCCTCCTCCTTCAGCTGTAGAAACCCTAAACTAGTACAGTCCTCTTGGAAACCTGAATATGCTCAATAATTCGGCCTGGCTGGATGAGGCCTATGGATCACCTGAAACTCCCTAGGATGGTAGATCAGACAGTCACAAACCCCTGGGAGAAGTTTCAAGATCAGATCTGAGGTATAGCCTCCTAGATATGGAAATCACTAAATCACCAAGTCATCCCCTCTCCTACAAACCGTCCCAATCTGCAGATAATGATTGAGACGTGGTAACTCCTCAAGAAATCCCTCAAACTGATGGTCAAGGTCTTGCAAGCAAAACCCTAATTTCAAAATTCCCCAAAGCCTTCTCAGCAAGCTAGATCGAACTACTCCTCAACCAATGGTGTGCCCTTGCTGGAAAACCCTAAATGGTACGGCCCTGTTGTCCTCCTAAATAGCTAATGAATGTAGAATGGTGTGGGTGGAGTATTTCATCCCCAAGACCAAGCTTGGAACAAGGTGAGTGGAATATTTCACCATTGAGTTGTTCTCTAGGTTTTGTAATATTGAAACCCTCAAAATTGTATGATGAAGAGCATCAACAAGCAAATACCAAATATCCAAGATGATATGAGAGGTTTGCCCTAGCCTTCTCTTTATACTTCTTTTATGTTTCCCTGTTTAGTTAAGTTAACCCCTGGGGTCAACTCCTAAATCAACCTCCAGCACTCTATTCCTTCATTGAGTTACTCTTTAACCCTTTTTACCTTTTCCTTAAGTCAACTTTAAAATACAACATTAGTTTGGTTGAATTTTCCCCTTTGTGTGAGACTATGGTCTAGTGGGGATGCCTAGACCACTAAGTCTTCCCAAATCTCTTCATCAAGAGGTGGGGGACATTACAGTCTCCCCTGCTAGAAATTGTTTGTACTCAAGAAATTCTAAACATGTCTCACGTACCACCTGTTCATTCTCCCACGTGGCATCCTCAATGGGTAAATCCTTCCATCTGATCAGGTACTCTTTGATGATTCTCTTCTTGAGCCTCTTCTCTCGAACCTCAAGTATCTCCTCCGGAATCAAAACTAGTTGCCCCTCTTCCTCCAAAGGAGGTTGCTCCTCAAGGCGTGTGATGTGTTGGCCGATGGCCCTCTTCAGACAGGACACATGGAAGACATTGTGTATCATGTTGCCCTGTGGGAGCTCCAGATCATAAGCTATGGCCCCTACCTTCCTGTTGATCATGTAGGGTCCAAAGAAACGTGGTTGCGACTTCTCTGCTCCACTTCTTTTTATAGAAGCATGCCTGTATGGTTGGAGCCTTAGATAGACTAAGTCACCCACCTCAAAGGTACGCTCAACTCTATGTTTATCTGCTTGGACCTTATGTTGGCTCTGTGCTCTCTATAAATGATCCTTCATCTCTCTGAGGATATCCTGACTCTACTGCACCCAATCATGTACCATCAGAGCCCTATTGTCACCAAAAGCAATCTCCACAAAAGAGAGTGGATCATAATTGTACAATGCCCTAAAAGGGGTCATGCCTATGGACATGTGATGGGTGGTGTTGTAGCAGTATTCCCCCAAATGTAGCCATCTGACCCACACCTTCTACTGCCCTGCCACATAATTCCTCAGATAGACTTCCACCCATTTGTTGACTATTTTTGTCTGTCCATCCGTCTGAGGATGATAGCTAGTACTAGGGGTCAAGGTCATACTAACTAGCATGAATAACTCCTTCCAGAATGTGCTCATGAATCTGATATCCCTGTCACTGACAATGGTTTTGGGTAGGTTGTGCAGTCTAAAGATCTCCCTGGAGAATAATTCGGCCACATGTGTTGCACTGAAGTCTATAGCAATGGAGAAGAAGTGTGCAAACTTCATCAACCTATCCACCACAACAAAAATGCAGTCCTTCCCCTGTGCCTTTGGTAACCCTTTGATAAAATCCATGGATATGCTTTCCCACTTGTGCTCTGGGATGGGTAGGGGTTGCAGTAGTCTTGTCGGGTGAGTGTGCTCATCCTTATTTTCCTTGAAAGTAGTACACTCCTTGACGTGACTCATCACATCCTTCTTGAGGCCCTTCCATGAGAACCTCTCTCTCACCTGCCTGTATGTCTTACAAATCCCTTGGTGACCTGCCATTGGTGAGTCATGACATGCCTGCAATACTTTGGCCTTGAAGTCCAATTCAGAAACCAAAAAGATTCGGCCCTTATAATAGATGAGGCCATCAATGATCCTGAAGTTATCGTCATGCATTTTCCCGTCCATTACCTGACAAGCGAACTGATTATTTTCGTATTCCATCACCAAGTGGTCCTTCCAGTAAACAGACACATTTGTCATGGAATAAATGGATGGTCTCCTAGATAATGCATCAGCCACCATGTTTTTCTTCCCTTTGACAAATTCAATGTCAAATTCATACACCTGTATTCTTCTCACCCATTTCTGATGCCTTTCGTTTAAGTCCTTCTACTCCAACAGGTACTTAAGACTGTTATGATCGAATTTTACCACAAACCGTGCACCTACCAGGTATTGTCTGAATCTGGCCAGAGCATGCATGATGGCCATCATCTCTTTGTCATAAATGTTGTAAAGTATCTCAGGTCCCCTGAGTTTTCGTCTCTCAATTGCAAGAGGGTGCCTATTTTGCATCAATACGGCCCCAATACCCTCTCCTGAGGCATCACACTCAAGGGTAAAAGGTTGGCCGAAATCTAGTAGGGCTAAGACTGGTCATGTGCTCATCACCTTTTTCATCTTGTCAAATGTAAATTGAGCCTCCTCACTCCATTTGAAGGCTCCTTTCTTGGTCAAATCAGTCAAGGGTGCACAAAGTTGAGAGAACCCTTTGACAAATTTCCTGTAGTAAGTGAATATGCCTAGAAATCCCCTTAATTTTGTAAGTGTCTTAGGTGTAGGCCACTCCATTATGGCTTTAATTTTCTCCTGATGTACCTGTACCCCCTTTGCTCTGATGATGTGTCCCAAGTAAAGAACATATGTCATTCCAAACTCACATTTGGACTCTTTAGCATACAATGACTGCTTCTCCATGATAGACATAATTGATCCACATGTCGAAGGTGTTCCTCCCACGTCCTACTATAAATGAGCAAGTCATCAAAAAATACCAAAAGGTGCTTCCTCAACTGTTTGTTGAAGACATGGTTCATACAATATTGGAAAGTGGTTGGGGCATTGGTTAACCCGAACGGCATCACTAAGAACTCATAGTGATTGTAGTGACACCTGAAAGCAGTTTTTGGGATGTCCTCCTCCCTCATTTTGATTTGATGGTAGCCAAAATGTAGGTCATTTTTTGTGAAATAGACAGCCCCATGTAGTTCGTCCAGTAGCCCATCAATCCTTGGTATCAGATACATGTTTTTTATTGTTTTCTTATTTAATGTCTGGAAGTCAATGGACATGTGCATAGTTCCATCCTTTTTCTTGACCAACACCACTGAAGAAGCAAAAGGGATGGAACTCGGCCTAATGTGCCCCATATCCAATAACTCTTTGATTGCCTTCTCTATCATGTCTTATACTTCTTCGGATGCCTGTATCGTGTGGTGATGACTGGATTTTCTCCTGCCTCCAACTCAATGATGTGCTCAAACCCCCTGTCTGGTGGCACCCCTGGTGGGATAGGTCCAAACACCTTGTTATGTTTGTCAATGATTTACTAGATTTTTGGTGTGTAGTGAACCTTTCCTTACTCATCCACACATGCCAAAATTCTGCATTCAGCTGCATATACTATTTCCTCTCTCCTGAAGATGGCCTCCATCCTCTTGGTCGTAACTACCTTGGCTAAGTTACCTATCATGCCTCAAAGTACTACCTTTCGTCCACCATCCTCTGTGAAAGACATCTCCATGGTCTTGTAGTTGGTGGCGATAGGCCCCAACGTACTGAGCCACTGAACTCCAAGGATGATGTTGGCATCCGGCAGGTCCATCACATAGACATCCTATAGGTTGGTAGGCTTAAAATCCTTAACCCAACCCTTCAAGGTTTCCATCAACCCCTCGGTGAAGAGCATCATAATTATGGTCGGTGATATATCATGCACCATAACTGCTAACCTCGGGAATTCCTCAATGTATACTTCTGGTGCTCTTGTATGCCTCAGCTATGTGAGCTCCAGGAAATGCAACTCAGGATCCCCTTGATCAAATCTGTCAATGAGTCTCTTAGTGAACTCTGTATATGCCATGATATGACTTTGGCCTAGTGTGGTCAATCCATGATACCACCAATCATGAGCTTTTCCATCTAGATACATGGTGGAAAATTTGATGGCTTCCATCTCCCTCATGGGGTTAAGCTACAGATAAGTATCCAGCTTTTGTACCCATGCATGCATTGTCATATTGGCCACACCATCAAAGTAAGGAATCTCCATGTTCCTTTCCCTACATTCAAACTCATAATTTCTCTTGTGGTTTGGCCTGGGCTTGTTTATGAATTTTAGTTTACAGTATTGATCCAAGGACATCTGCCTTTGAATCATCATATCTAAATCATGGTACACTATGCCATCTTCTCAACAAAGTCATCCACCTGCTCATGCTGCACATGTTCATCTGTGAAGGTGGGAAAGTGTGGCCTAGGGGTAACCCTGCTACCCACCTGTCCATGTGGAGTTCCCCCTCCATGGCTTCCCTTAGACTGATGATAGGGAACATGTTCGGAATTATACCTGGGAGCCTTTTCTGGATTATACATGTTTCCACCATGTGATCCACTGGTCTCTCTGTTTTCATATGTCTCTGGACCGTTCCCCTTGTGAGTCATCTACATCAATAGATTGCATATCCTAGTATAGTTCTCATCCACCTTCCTTAGGTTTTCATCCACCTTATTCAAGGTCTTAGTGATTTCGGCTTGTCCTCTACGGGTGATATCATATTATTCCTGCAAGTGGACAACCAGTTTACCTTATGTTTGGTTTATGGACTTATTAAACTCTTGTGATAATAAAGCCAAGCTCTGTGGCTCACGGTCATCCCCTAAACCCTCCCTTTCATCTTTTGTTTCACTGGTCTTCTTTTTCCTTCGACCCATATAGATACCACTGTACCTCTGCATGCGCTAATCCTCACAGGATGGGAGGATCAGAGCTCTGATACCACTGTAATGTTCCCAAGCCAATTTTTTGCTTGGAAACACTAACTAACCCTTTAGTTAATTGTTGTTGTTTGTTTATGCAGGTTGGCCACTGATATTTCAGCCTTAGGGTTTATCTCAGTTATTCAGCCATAGTTTATTCAAGATGCAGTTTAACACATAAAGATATCAACAACACACAAGATATGGAATCAATAGCAAGATCTTACCTTTATTAATATAAGAGAAAGCACCTGATACAATATAGAAGATGTCGATCTGGAATAGCTTCAGATGGCTACAAGACAAGAATATGAGTTGCTACAAAATGCTTCTGGAGCTACAAGATAATCCTCACAAAGGCTGGAATGCAAGATGAACGCTCCAATACAAAACTAGGTTTTATCCTAACCCTCAAGTTGTTGGTATGTCCTGTTGAAGACTGAGAATACCTAGGGTTCGGCCCTCCTGAAGAAGATGACCTCCAAACTCCTCCAAATGATAGATCGGGGCAGGAGTACCCTCCTCCTAAAGTGGGAAGCCCAAATACTGATTCCTCCTCCTTCAGCTGTAGAAACCCTAAACTGGTACAGTCCTCCTGGAAAAATGAATATGCTCAATAATTTGGCCTGGCTGGATGAGGCCTCTAAATCACCTGAAAATCCCTAGGATGGTAGATCGGGCAGTCACAAACCCCTGGGAGAAGTTTCAATATCAAATCTGAGGTATAGCCTCCTAGATCTGGAAATCACTAAATCACCAAGTCGTCCCCTCTCCTCCAAACATCCCAATCTACAGATAATGATAGAGACGTGGTAACTCCTCAAGAGATCCCTCAAAATGATGGTCAAGGTCCTGCAAGAAAAACCCTAATGTCGAAATTCCCCAAAGCCTTCTCAACAAGCTGGATCGAACTACTCCTCAACCAATGGTGTGCCCTTGCTGGAAAACCTTAACTGGTACAGCCCTGTTATCCCCCTGAATAGTTGATGAATGTAGAATGGTGTGGGTGGATTATTTCATCCCCAGGACCAAGCTTGGAACAAGGTGAGTGGAACCTTTCACCACTGAGTTGTTCTCTAGGGTTTGTAATATTAAAACCCTCAAAATTGTATGCTCAAGAGCATCAACAAGCAAATACCAAATATCCAAGATGATATGAGAGGTGCACCCTAGCCTTCTCTTTATACTTCTTTTATGTTTCCTTGTTGAGTTAATTTAACCCTTGGGATCAACTCCTAACTCAACCTACAACACTCCATTCCTTCATTGAGTTACTCTTTAACCCTTTTTACCTTTTCCTTAAGTCAACTTTAAAATATAACATTAGTTTGGTTGACTTTTCCCCTTTGTGTGAGACTATGGTCTAGTGGGGATGCCCAGACCACTAAGTCTTCCCAGGCCTCTTCTTCAAGAGGTGGGGGACATTGCAGACCTCCATTAATGAGGCTTCAATCAATGACTAGTGGAATTTATTTAATTAGGCCACTTACATTTTTCAATTTCACACTCTACTACCTTGTGGGGACTTATTTAATAGAGATGGCCCTTAATACATTAACTAAAAATATATTCCACTAACTATGGGAGTTAGGGTAGGACCCTAACATGCCCTTCCCCTTACAAATAAGCCTTGTCCTCAAGGCCAGAGATGAGGATATTGGTGGATAATTTATGTTCATTTCCTCATAGCACCTTTAGGTTGTGTATCCTTCCATTGGATAAAAAATCCTTGGATACTGCATTGGTGAAGACAATGCTCACATTTTTTCCAAAATGGTTTAGGATGCAACCAAATGGAACACTCCTTTTCCAATTTTGGAAGGTTGGTTTTAACTCTACAATTGAGCCCAAACACTTTCTTCAAGTAGGGCACATGAAAAATTGGGTGGAGCTTAGAATGGCTAGGAAGAGCCATTTTGTAAACCATTAGACCTATATTTTTTAGTACAATATAGGGTCCTCAAAACTTAGGAGCTAACTTTTGGTGGCTATTATCTTTGAGTGAGGGCTACTTATAGGGATTGATATGCAAGAAGAGTTGATCCCTTTCATCAATCAGACATTTGGAGTGAGGTTGTTTAGCTCAGCACTTCATATGATTTTGAGCCAACACCAAATTGTCTTTGAGGATACAAACAATGTCAGCATGGGATGTCAAGTTGTTATCCACCTCCTGAACCTTAGAGAGGATCGACAAGTACAAGATCATTGACAGGGGTGGTTGTCCATAGAATTCCTCGAAGGGGGTCATTTTAGTAGCACCATGATAGGTAGCATTGTACCACCATTTGGCCAGGCGTAACCACTGGATCCATTGGGATTTCTATTCTAAATAAGAATAATATAAATAACCTTCCAAACATTTATTGGGTGCTTCCATATAGCGTACATTGGTTTGGGGGTGATATGTTATGTTAATATTGAATTGGGTACCTTGAAGACAAAACAACTCTTGATAGAAATTTTTGGTGAAGGTGGGATCATGATCAGTCACAATGGATTTAGGTATGCCATGTAATTTGACATGAGTATCCCAATGCATGGATCGTCACAATGGATATTACAAGAATTTGTACCAATGTTTTAAATATTATTGTTTTTTTTATTCTTTTATGTTTATGAAAGCCACAACGAGTTATTTCTACTATTAGTACTCTACACCAATGGAACTGAATAATAAGGAAATAAAAACAACACAACATCACCAACAATTACAATCATTTAAATAACATGGGGTTTTTGTCATAAGATCCATGATGAAGTCATGGGTTCAATCCCAAGCATAAATAAACATCCATCTTGACATAAAAAATAACCCGACAAAAATTAAATTGCATAGGTGCTTACCATTTTCATGGTAATGCTTGTCCCTTGAGTGTATCTCCTCTATATTTATCTCCAGTAGTCGATCAAGGATGTATTTATCTCCAATGGGCTCACATTGTCCCCTCACAGTGTCCCCTCCTTGTCTCAGGCAGTCGGCTCCAATGCTAGTGGGCTCACATTGTCCCCTCCTTGTCTCAAGCAGCCGGCTAAAATGCTAGTGGGCTCACACTATCCCCTCCTTGTCTCAGGCGACCGACTCCAATATCTACATGCGACTAGGGTTTTGTTTCGGGTGGGCCTCCTCGCTAGTGGGCTCACACTATCCCCTCCTTGTCTCAGGTGGTTGGCTCCAGTATCTGCAAGCGACCAGGGTTTTGTTTCGGGTGGGCCTCCTCGCTAGTGGGCTCACACTATCCAATTCTTTTCTCAGGAAGCCGGCTCCAATATGATCTGCACACGCTCGCGGGATAGGGTTTTGTTTTGACTAGTGGCCGACTCAAATAGCTTCACACGGCCTAATCGCAGGCTTATGGATTTTTTTATTTGTTTTATGATTGTTATAACATTTTTTTTTTATTTCATTATATTACATTTAATATATATTATATAATATATTTATATATATCAATAATAATTAATATAATATATAATTAATAAATATTATAGATATATAAATATAGTAAACATATTATAATGTTATAAGGTAAGGGGTTATATAGTTATATAGGGTGATAATGTTAAAAGGATAAGAGGTTATAGTTATAGTATGAAGACGACGATGACGACAATGATGGTGATGACGATGATGATGATGACGATGATGACGATAATGAGAACGATGATGATGACGATGATGAAGAGCAGGATGACTATGTTGATTATGATGATGAAAATAAAGGTTACATAAATGGTTATAAGGGATAATGGTTATGGTTATAAGATTTAGGTGTTGGGAAGGGGAGGAAGGTGTGGGAGGGGTCCTTCTTGGACACGGTGGCGACATCGATAAGGAAGTTACTCTTGGAATCTTGGGAAGATGACCAACAATAAATATGAAGTGTATGTTCTCTACCAAGGCCTGCTAATAGCCATTCAACGATAAGTTCGTCATTTGACCATTATTGGAGACTCCCTAGTAATAATCAGTTTCCTCCAATTTAGATCTCTCCCTCAGGATGAAGAATTGGAGAAGAATACTAGATATAATTTGAGAATAATGCTTTTATTTTTTCTCAGTTTTGTTGAGTATATAGCTTCTTTAGTAGGAATTAGGTTGTTTGCAATATTTCATCCAATCATGGAACCTCCTAGTTTCTCTTAATGATAAATTTCATGAGGGGCCTTAACCTATTTAAAATAGTAGTTACAATACTTTTGTAATAATTTTACACATGGAGACCAATTTGAAAGATGAAAGTACCAAATCTTCCTACTTTTATGGGACCAAGTGTTAAAAAGATTTAGTTTAGGGATTTGAGTGTTTTCCAAGATTTCGTTGACTATTTAATTCCTTATAATAGATCTACATTTATAGTATATAACTTTGTTCTATGCCTTAAAACACTAAACTTTGAAAATTTGTCTCTTATATGTTCCACTGGGTATCTGAATTCGTAAGCGATAAGTGTCGATTCTTCCTAAATTTGTGTTCTTTGACTATGTCATTTTTATAATGTAAAAATGCAAAGGAAGAAGGAAGAAGGTGTTGGTGCCGCCATTTTTCTTTCCATTTAGAGTCGGTTTTGAATTGCGTCGTAACCCATGCGCCTGAATATGTGAAGTCAAGTACGTAAAGAAGGAAGAGTCTAAATCAGTAAGTGGTAGGTTGGCCCTTGGAAACGGGAAGGGGTGTCAGAGTCGAAACATACGTGAATAGTACGGGCATGTCATTCCCAAAGAGTCGGGTCCTGTCAAAATTTAGTCTCTATGTACCCCAGGTCGAGTCAAGCAGTTAATGGATGTCGTTTCGGCAAGTGTTGTGGCTATTATCAGTTCATCATGAGGGTCGAAGGAACAAAAAATCATGGCGTTCACATCACGTATCCCTTGCAAACATTATCGTTTGTATATTGCACGCAAGGATGCATTATGGAAGATCTGTGGTTTGATTCACAACATCTAGTCGCCATGAATTCAGTGCTCTTTGGCACGATTCTTCTTTTCGTCTGATCCATTATAAATCCCAGAGTTTCTACACCCACTTTGTTCACAAAATCAGATTCAAGTTGTGTCTGTAAGTTTTCTCGTAATCCCAGATTGAGCGATCCCTCCATTTTGGGTATCTGCCCGATATACCGCGCGCGAGACAGATATTGGTCGCACCATGGAAACTTCTCAAGGCAAAAATAAGGGCGCGCTAAGTGGTAGGATCGCCAGGCACGAACCCCAAAGTGATTGGGATTCTTTCTAACTCACAACAGGCACTCCCAAGGATAAAAGGGGGATTTTCTCATTGCTCACATGGATGACAACATCACACGGCGCAGAACCTGGAGCGGGAGAAACTGTGTAAGAAAGGAGGACAAAAGAATCTCTATCTACCCAGCAGCGGATACCTCGGAGAAGAGGTAGAACAAGGAAGTTGTGGAAACTCAAATCTTAGATGAACCGCATGCACGATCGATCGTCGAAAATTTACTGATGCGCATCGTCCGCCTGGAGCCTTTGGAAGGTACCAGCCGAGAAATCGGTGGCAGGACAAGGAGGATGGATGCCTCAGTATCAAATGATCAAGAGACATCTCAACAGTTGAGGCAAGAAAAACTAGCCATCGCTGAACAGTACCAAGAAAACAGGGGGTTGAGACAATAGTTGGCAACAAATATCACGGAAGCTTCAGCAACACAAAGTCGCGAAGGGAATGTGACGTGGTTGAAAAGACAGCTCCGGGAGGCATAGGACATGATTATATAGTTTCACGAAGCATAGAGGTTGTCAAAGGAAATGAATGCCAGACACTCTAGAGAATGTGAAGCAGCCGAAGAGGCAGTCCCTACAACTCTTGCCAGCGAGCAAAAGAAACAAGATTAGTCGGGTTTTTCCTGTATTCACAAACAAAAGGAAAATATTGATAATTTTTTAAGGAAACATCGCCTGAGACATTTTGCCATTTTCATAATAGTCACGATTGGCAACCTCCGCTTTCCATGCACATTTCCCCCAGCACATGAACACTCAGCAGAAAATTAGAGCCGTTACAGCAGACAGCGGGACTTTGACAGACACTTGTCCATCTAGATATTTGATCGACAAATCGAATCCTCGTGGCGGGTTACAATGACCATGATGCAACCAGATATGCCCTTTTGTCTATTTTTGGAAGTGTCATGCGAAGAGTTTTGTAAGGTAGAACAATCGGTCCCCCATTTTGTTAGAGTTGGCAGTTAGAAGAATAGGGCATCCCAAGCGGCGCTCTCGTTTATATATTTGATCTTTTCAATGTAAGCCAGGTTGGTTGGCAAATTTGGTATAGACGATAACTATTGCATGTAATTTGAGTTTTTGAACGAAACTTAATGCAAAAGTCCTGTAGCTTGATGAAAAGATTCTAATTGTAGCAGTCGGATGTATTGTGCCTCTTTCTTTGTGTATGTGCTTCCTTTCATCTTTATTCTTATCTCTTTCTTGTAAGTTTTAAACCTGTGAAGTAAAGCAATGCATATATATTCTTAAGCAAAACATAATGTAATCAATGGCTCATTCACATAGTACACAGAGATTTATACCGGAAACCCTCAACCGGAAAAACCTTTCTTATATTCATATGTCGAATTTAACCATTCACTATACAATATATACAATGTTTTTAGGTATTTTGTAGATACCAAAATCATAATCCCTAATCGTCAGACACAGTTGTCATATCTGACGCGCCCACACACACACATGCAAACAATATAACACATACCCAACATTCTCCCATTTGTTGTTTTCTTTGCATCCAGGGTGTTGGTTGTGGAGCCTGATTATCTTCCTGATTCAGAGGTCCTTGCTTTCAGCCGTGTTTATACCTCATGAAGTATTTACACCCAGAAGTATGTACACTCTTCCACGCAGGGGAGTGCAGATGGGGGGTACCCCTTTTGTGGGGTCTGGGGGGGCTATCCCCTTGGNGTGGGGGAGTGCAGAGGGGGGGTACCCCCTCTACAGGGTCCGGGGGGCCTATCCCCCCGGCTGGGGGGTCTGGGGGCAAGCAGCCCCCCGAAGCAAAAATTGCCTTGTAAAAGTATATTGTAATTTCATTGTAAATCTGGACCGTTCATTATAAGGTCGCAGATCTAACGGTAGAGATTATGTTAGGGATTTTTGCCCTAGAAGGCAACCCTCTTTTATGAGGGAAATGTATTGTGGCTATGTATGGTGGTGAATATTGTATTCTGAGAGAGGATACTGTGAGAGAAAGAAGAGGAAGTTACAGCGGGTTTTGTTGTAGGTTGTATCCCTTCATTTGTTGGATAATAATAAAGGAAGGACCTGGAAATTTCTCTGGTGGACGTAGCCCAC